>JAARMF010000286.1:15937-69920 GCA_022844705.1 Toxascaris leonina
CCCTCAACACCATTTTCCACCCACCCCTCCCCTTTCTCCTCTAAATTCACTAGCTCATCTCTTCCCCGCCCCTGTTCCCTATAATTCTACCGCTCCGATGTTCCCCTTTCTCCTATCACCTACAAATTTATTCACGCCGTATAGTTCTCATCGCATCAATGCCCGCAATCGATATGTGCTTATCGATTGACAGAGCAATGAAATATTCTGTGATGGTGAAGGGTGAAATATTTTAAGACATGCAGGCACGAAATGTGCAGTGTGGAGCACAGCTGACAACAGCGATCAGATTACTGCTACGCAATAAGTGATTGCTCACTGCATACGAGCCCACACAACGTCAAACACTGCACATACCATGTCCGACAAGGCTCCTTTCGAACACGACTGCGTTCAGTCATTTCCGCCATAAGCAACTGTTCGGTCATTTCCGCCGCAGGCAAGTTCAATGACGCATCTTCCACTTTAACATTTTCCTTCGTAATTCACACACTGTTCTCTCCAGAATTTACAAAATGCAATCATCATCTATAGCGCAATTCGACGCCGATCAAAAGCTCTAGCATAAAGAAATCATCGTTGCGTTGCGTAAGATGATTGAAGATGAGATCGAGCAGCAACGTGAATATATTCAAGATGAAGTTTCAAAGGAAATTCGTTGAACGTACCGCTTTTGACTGGTTTAGTGGAATCGGTTGAATCTGTTGGTGGAGACTGCACTCTGTCATTGTGCAAGTGAGATCCCAATATGTCCATCGTCACTGAAATTCATCTTTTACGCAAACTCTTTGCAATATTCGATTTTAAAATGACCAATGCAGAATTTGTTTCATATAAACATTAATCTATCGACACACTGAAACAATGCAAACAAGAGAACTATCTCTCTTCTCGTTGTGACTAGCAAGTGAGTGGTCTGCTTTGTGCTGGATATTCGCAATGGAATTACCCTGATTTGACTCGTTGAAATCGATTTCAGCTCGAATGAAGGCAATAAACGAATAATAGAAATCTCGTTGAGATTATATAATAAATAATTAAAGAAATATCAACGGATAACGATGCTATTATCAGTAATAACAATAAAGTTGTCGTTTGGTGAAATATAATGAAAGTTTTGGCGAAATTCACTGCAAAAGAATGCGAAATTAATTGTTCGTTAAAACGGGCAAAACAATGTGACAAGAGCGAAGCACAGCTGTTTTCTACGAAGTGACGCAAAAAAAACGATAATGCAGGAAGAAACGTTGTTGATCCACTCAACAGGACGATAAGCGATTCAGTGAGAATTCAATCAACAACCAATCATATTGACTATTCCACCAGCCGATCCCAGCTACCACTCAACGACTATCTTTGAATTCACCGCCCATTCCACCTATTGAGAGCGTTCGTAATTCAATAATTCACTCTGTCAGATCAATCCAGCATCTTCCATCGAGTTACGCTCTTAATAACAATATGATCCCTAGAGGATTTACTCATTAACTCGAGAATAAAACATCAAATTGGATTTATTTGTTGGGCATTTCTGAATAAGAGAACCACAACGAGATGTAATATGAGGAAATAAAATGTACTTCTTGCTCACTCCTTCCACACATTACAATTCCAAAAATTTGAGGATTCTGCTGTTAGGGAATCGGGCGGAGAGGAAGAGGGAGGGCGGTCGCTTACGTGAGCAGTTTCTCGTGCCATAAATCAGTTAAACTCATCGGATATGTCTATTCAAAAAACATTCATCTGTATTCGGGATTCGAAATAGCAGGATTATAAAATATGAAGGTTCAGAGAGTATAGTCGAAATCATAGAGCATTTAAGTTAACTTCTGCAATTTCGGCCCGTCTGCAACTTCGAATAAACATATCCAGCAATTCCGACGGAACAAAAGGTAGTGAGGTAAAGTGGTGAAACACAAGTGAGGTAACGGCATGATGTGCGCTGTTGTATTGTTTCAGGCGTACAGCCAGCTTTGCAACTGTCGACTAATAATAACGCACCGACAGTTTTAATAGACCTAATCGCTTACATGAACCTGCTATGTCCTTGCAACAAGAACAATCGTAAAATGCGCTTCAATTTTACGACACCGTTGAATGTCTGAAACTTTCCGGATTGGATGATCAACTTCGTTGTTAATATACAAACACACCCCAGAGTGTACAATGAACTCAATTACTCAATCTTTAGCGATTCTGAGCTGACACTGGCCGACATGCAGACAAACCCACATACACACAGACATGCGAATTGCTCGAAATGAACTCCTACACTATCACAAATCTATCCATAAAGTGCCACTTCGCAAAACGTAATGCACTCGTGAAATAGTCGCACCTTCACACCAACGGGCTGACCTACTAGCACCGGGAAAGAATAGAGAGGATGAAGGAAGAAATGTAGAAGGATGAAGCGAAGGGGGGAGTGGCGAAGAAGAGGGAATGGGGAAGGAGGGAGGGTGGAGAAAGACCGGGGGCTATACTGACTAGTTACATGATCATCAGAAACAAACGAAGCGAAAGAACCGATAGCGCTAGAGGAAACCACCGAACGGTGAGAAGGGAAGGATGGCGATGTCTGCCACAAATTCCTGAAAAAGTTGAAGGGAACAAGTTGCTCGGCGAAACGAGCTCAGCACAACACAGCTCATACCAACTGACATTTTCAACGAACATTACCAATTTTTAAAAAAGTACAATGTGTGCAATTGTGACCCACGAAAAAATCCATCAAATGCTTGCAAAGTCCTTAAGAAGAGACGTAAAACAAGATAATAATTGGGAAAAAATCTGCTCCAAAGGACATTTCGATGGAAACAGCAGAACCCCTTCCCCCCTTCCCCCCCCCCCTGCCTTCCCCTTACTTAAAAAGGCGCATATTGCTCGGTGAGTCCATTTCCACATTCTGTTACGAAGCTCAGGATAAAATAGTGAGCATTTGATCAAATTTGAAGTTCTGTTCCTCTCAAATTCCTCTCAAAAATTTTTGTGAAAAAGATCACTTTTCATCGAACTTTGCGTAATTACGGAAGGTTTATAACCTCCAAAGAAATATTCGTGCAACATGGCATTGGCCTTCTACTGTCTTCGTCACCACAAATTCAGCCATCAATAATCCACCCTTTAGCCTTGTACTTCCTGCTATTGCACCCTTTTTCATTTTATCCGCTCTCAGGCAAACCGCACACGCTGCTCTGAGCTGTGGCAATCGCACTGGTTCGCGTTGTCGAGGTGAGAGGCGGGGACAGAAGTGCCAAGAAGTGAAAAAAGGAAACCAATTGTCTAAGGAAAGCTTGTTAAAACATTCAACAAATAGAACCGGAATGGGGAAGAAAACCGGAACCGGAAAAAGAGAGAACAACACTCTTCGCTTGTCTCTAACAAGTTTTTTGTCAAAAATGAATATAAGAATGATCTGTCGGTTCACAGCAGCTCAAAGATATCCTGAAGTGCAAATTACAAATGCTCTCGAAGCAAGACTCCCTTTCCACGAGAAATTATTCCGGGATTTGCTACTTCATCCCCTTTCCTCCTTTTCCAATAAAATTCCCCAGGATCCTTCCACATGTTCTTTATTGGGGATCTAAATTTTAGTGAACTAGAAATTCTTCCACTGTATAAAACTTCCATGTGAATTATTATCTCCGAAGGAACCTCGAAATTATAAAAACTCATTCACGGAGAAAACTCCGAAAAAACAATCTCACTGCCAACCTCATAGGGGATGCCCTGCATCAATCACGGCCTCATCTGAGGTATTGCACTGTGAGGCACACATAAATACTCAGAACCGAAAGAAGGAATGCATTCAACGGGTTAGTGTCTGTTGAAACATGCGCCAGTAGCACTGGAATGTCATAAAATACGATGGAAACGAGTATGAATGGGCAATCCCCTCCCATCTTCTGTGTTCACATGGAATTCAACGCAAAAATTAATAAAATAAAGAAGATATTGATGACAAAAAATGCGAAAAGTTGAAGTGAATGTTTCGTAGGCAGAAGGAAAGTAAAACATGCAGATGACGAGCAAAGGAACGATACGCGAGGATGCGAGTCCATGCTATACATGTGGTTTCTTTTACTATTCACCAATGGGGCACTCCTCAATTGCAAACAAATGCAAAAGATTAATAACTCGCAGAGGTTACCACGACTTTATTGACGGGAGGGAGGGGGAGCAAAGTCACCTGGATTTCGGCAACAAGACGCTGAACATAGCTTTCCACATTCAGAGCCTTTTCTCTGATGCTATTATGGAAGACGGATCTGTCGCTGATGTTTGGCACAATCAGCAGTTCTCTATCAAATGTTCAGGTACAAGGGAACTCGCGGACGGGGTTCTGCGAAGACGGAACCACAGGCCACGGTACCGGAGATTCAATCAACGCACACCGATATGAACGCCTACGCTCCACTTTCCCATACACTCACGATCAGCAAGGAAATGGGGACCGATCAAGCAAACGCTAAAAGGAACGTTTAAAGATTTTAGCATGTCTAATACACATGCAAATATGTACACCATAGAGGATGTGTTACAATGGCCGTCATTCATTCGGTATGAGTTGGACAAATGCTTGTGATTATCGTGTATTTCCTTAGTAACTGAAATAGTACCGAAAGCGAAATGCGGGGATATTTCAAAATGGAACGGCACAAATTTATCGGCGAAGTCAACAAAAGTCAGTACCCTGCCATTTCCCATCACCCCACCGTCCCCCCTCCACTTTACCTCAGGAAATATTGCCACAGAAGCTGTAATGCGCAGATAGCAATCGACACCATTCACCGTTAGATGGCTGCTTCATTTGATAGAGTCGCCACCACGGATAAGACAAAACGCCGAGGTTTCTTCATGATCTTATATTCTGTGCTACTCGTCTGCGTCTCGCCGCCAACCACGTCTATGCATCTCTCCTACAGCACGCCCTGGTTGCACAGCTTTCTCAACCTTCAATATTCTTTGGCCTTCCGGTTACGGCCGAGCGATGTGCTCTTATTCGCTCCCTCCCTGGCCACTGACAAGTGTCATCAGAGAGCTAGCGTGTTTTGGTGTGGTTATGTTGTTATTCAACAAGGAAGTAAAAAGGATTAAAAAAAAAAGAAATAATCCGGAAGAAAGCTCCTCCAGCTTTTTGGAAGAGAAATAAACTAGCCATCCTTTTCCTCTGAACAAAATACTGGAAGCAAAATTCCCTTATGATGTCTCTACTTTACTGCATAACACACCGGACGTAAAATAACACACACTGTTGCATAAAAAGGTGCCTTTCAGAGTACCCTGTTCATATTTAGTTATAACCTCAAAAACGGCAAGTCTACTCCCTCTTACAATAAATCCTGGAGTATAACGCCAAAATCCTTCACTCGGGGCTTTAAAAGGAATAAAAATCTTTGTGACTTCTTAAGAGGCCATCCATCAATAAGCAATGCCCGATATGGCGTTCGTTCTATGAAGAAATGAATGATGAAATTTAAAGAGCAATTATAACTTCGAAATAAAGGAATTATTGAAATAAATGTTCACTCGAAAAATTCAGCGCAGATTCTTTCAAGGAATCAAAGCGAATGCCCATTTCATCTTCGTTACCAACAATCACTTCTGCTGCTCTCTACATCCACATCGCCTCTCTCAAAACGTCTCATTCACTGATATATCACACCGCAGACTGCGTGACTGCTCGAGAATATTCAACTCATTGAGCCAACTTCACATTGTTCGTGTGCTGCACGTTGGCAAAGGCACTATCCTTGCCTATTCTTTCGTTTATCAATCGCTGCCTACCTCTTTCATAGAGCTGTTTATTGTTCCACCTCGTTGTTTCAGTTAGACATACTCAACAAATTCGCCTCAACATATCGCGAATGACTTTTACAAGTTTCAACGTAGATTTTTTTAAATTCAGATAGTTCTGGCGAATGCGTTAGTTTGAGACACCGAAGTGGAAGTTGTTCGATCGAATCAAATATTAACAGCTATCTTCGAACAATTATTACCCTAATAAAAACTTCTCAGTTTGAAAATTTGTCCATCACATATAAAAGATTTTCATCAGGCAGTCATAATGCCGCTTTGAAGCAGAGTTTTCAGGGAGAGGTGACCAGCAAAGAAAATCGTGGAAATGAGCTGAAATGCTAGAAGAGAGTAGATGGAAGTTAGGCGTAAAGATGTTTAACGAGGAAAAGAGTGTAAATTATGATTGAGCCGTGCAGGCGATAAAAAGGGAGATGCAACGACGCACAGCTGACTAGGTTTCTCTCAAGGTGTGTCTGAACATCGCACTCGTCAGCTGCACAGACAGACAGCACCAGACAATAACACACATTCATGCAATAACCACAAACCAGTTCCATTTGCATTTACGGATAAAACGAAATGAACACGTATAAAAAACCCTTTCCTTAGAAGCACTCTTGAATCAACAACATTATGCAACCTCCAGCGAAACTAAGAAAAAAGGAATTATAGGTTCCCCAAAAATTTTCGAAGAGCTGGGGTGAACTCGAGGGGGGAAGGAATGACTTTAGAGTACCCTCAATACAAGACAAGGTTGGCGAGTTGCCCTCCTCAACATAACGAAAACAGGTCCACCTCTTAAATCCGAGAGATCAAGCAAGATTGGTCTGCAGAAAACAACCGTCAACATTATCACAAATTTATAGCAGTCAAAACCCTTTAAAGTATTTCATCGTCTTCTTCACGGAATATCAGAAAAAGATGAGTCGGTATTGTGTAATTCCTCATATCTCCAAAAACGATAATTGGAGGATCGGATCCGAGATATCAAATTATACAGTTATGTTCATTGCTATTTTCACCAAGCGATGTGTAGATGCAAACAATGAGAACAAGAGAACTCGCGTTTTTCCAACAGATTTTTGTGACAATAAATACTTCATCATATTCCTAGAAAATATCAAGTGAGTTGACGATGGAGTAAACGAATGTCCACAAGAATAAAAATTTGACTTGATCCTTTATGTACAATTTTGGTGCGAACGGGAGAGTGAGGGACAGGGCGGCTCTTCACTCAACAATACTTTCAGAGCTCCATATCGGTTAGCAGAAACGGAACATTTTGCAACCCATCAGTAAAGACGTTTGTAACAATCTCTGTAACAACATCAAATTCACCCCACACCATCTAAACATTTCAGGCTGCGCAGTGATCGCTCTTACTCGACAGATATTACCTCATGACGTTCGTATGTTTGCTTATGTTTGTTCTCTATCGTCATTTGTGGATAACCTTATATCATAGTAATGAGCGAACATTCAAAAACAAAAATTTCCCTTTCTAGTCCCGTTGGTTTAGTTATGCTGAGGCCTTCGATTAAACTATGAGTCGAGTTACTCTACCATTGAATCGCTCTACACTCATAACTCGGAAATCACCCCCTCCCTGTCCTTTTCAACATTCTCTTCCATCCACTGATGCGCAAAAATTATGCGAACTCTGTAGGCGATTATGACCATGCAGTGACATCAGACAAGATTACACTCAAACAACCACGATTTGCAGACAGATTTCTATGAATCACCGTTAGGATTGGAAAGGATCACGCAGAGACGATCGAGGTGCTGAAAGAATACAACATTTTGAACGATAGACGCATCGTTCATGCACGACGTCGAAACAAATCAAACTTTGAGATGAAAACACCTCTACAGTAGTCGAGCAATAAAAAATCAGCTGAAATCATAAACGTGAGACACTCAACATAAATCGGAGAAAGACATAAGAAAGTGTACAGAGATTCAACAATGAAAGAATTGAAAACATTTCTTTCTGTAGATACAAAAGTCAAAATCACTATAAGAAATGTTATTCTTTGAAGTGGTTAATGAGAAATTTTAATGTGTCCTACTTTCAGTACTCGATTTCAGTTCAGCGCTTTTCGACACCATAAGAGGAAAACTCGGAGTGATGATGTAATCATAAAGTGATTTATCTCAAATAATGCAGGCGATATTGGAACTGCAATTGAGTAGTCATGGTGCTTCTTCCCCCCTTCCCCTCCCCCACCTTCTTCTCTCTTTTTATAAAATAAGAAAAACTTACGAAAAAATCTGAATTTTGAAAATCAAAGTCACTTCAAAATGTGATGGCCAAAAAGTTCTTAGCCTCTATACTTCGTACACTTCGATGGATTGAGACGTTTGAATTTCCCTCAGAAATTTGTGATGCAGTTTTCACTTGAATGATGTGATTCTATGGGCCTCATTCTGAAGCCAATTTTTGGAAAACGCCACTGTCATTCGGGAAATCGAGCGTAGAGATGCGAGCGACTCAAGTCAGACAGTCGGTAAATGAGCATATGCAAGAAATCCCTGAGGTATTTTACTGCAACGAAGAAATCGATAGACAGCAGTCACTTTCTACGTATATACATTAAAAACTTTCATGGAGGTGAGAAGGGGAGCTGTCTACTGCTCGCAGCACTCATAGCTATTACTCCACCCTCATCGCTGCAACTTCCCACTGCAAACCTCCCCGCGTCTAAAAAATATTTAATGTGCAAAAACAGAGGTGACAGCTGCAACCGATTTTTCCGTTACGATACCGAACTGCGTGACGTCATCGGAAGAGAAGTATAATGACGGAAACATGCATAAGAAGTACCAACCGTGCATCGTGCGTCTACGAAAATCGCGAGGTGGCTTCGGTGGCAGTGCTGCTTTTTGCTTCATTTGGTGCTCATGCGTCGCGAACGGAAGTGCCGGAACGCTCAGCCTTAACGTACCGCTCTTGTTCCTCTTTGACATACGTAAATAGTTGTTCGCGGATGCAATTTGATCCAAGCAAAACGCATCCATTTCCGGCTTTTCTCCACCTTCGTATGCGTTTAGATTCGGGTTCGCTGATGCCTCATATGCTACCGGCGACACCTTCTCGCTATTCCTTGATGTACACAATAGTCGGTGGGCGACTCGTGAAGGGGGTGGTTTCGCATGAAGCGCTCTCTTTTCGGTTGGTGGTGAAGAGCCACCTATAGTTCCCTTGAGCACATACAAAGGTGGTGTACGTTCGGGAATCACAATCGCCGCAGCTCTTGTTAAAGGTGGATGCAGAGAAGTCGCAGTGGTGACACAAACCGAGCTTTGAGAAGCTAAAAAGCATGCTTTCATCTAAAGAGGTATGTTGTCGATAGCAAAGATTTTCGAAGAATGAAAAATACCGTTCGTGGCCTGTCTTGCTTTGTTTCCTCTCTTTTGATTTAATAAAATAGCTTGTAAATTAGGCAAATTGAGGAGACAATGCATTTGTTGTACATATAAACGGTTGTATGATATGGAGGGAACATGTGAAAGTGTGTGTTGCAGCTGCAATTTTGTATGTGAAGGGGCCGAAATAGAGGTACCGCAAATACACAATAAAAACATTTCTAGGCATTGAACAGCATTTCCCGAAACGACTTCTAGGTAGTGAGGCAACGTTGATGCCAGCATATGCTAAAGCCGTTGCATTTAGAAATTCGAAGGTCACACAGCACAGAAATAGAGAAGTGAAATCCGTGCAATCATGCATCACAGATAAAACGAGATACAATATTGCTTGGCAGCTACTCGACGGCTTTTTATTTTATTAAGTTCATTGCTATTTCGCAAAGTTTGTGCGTCTGTTTGTCTGTCTGACAACGTCGGCGCTCAAACCACAAATGTCTCTGCGATGAAATTTGTTTGTGAGCTATATCACTTCCTGACTTTTTATCTCCAACTTCATTATGAGCCGCATAACAACTATGACGTCATTCCACATCAGTGTGCTCTTTATGCGATTTGGAAATCAATTCTGTTTTATAATTTGTCACATTGGCCATCATTTCTTACACTGGTCGATCTTGTAAGAATAGGTGATATTACGTATTTTGTCAATATCAGCCGAGATTAGGGTAAGTTGGGACCTTTCATGCCAGCATATATGGGCATTTCTCTAATTCTTTCTTATTCTTCTTACTCATATAGTACACTAATAACAACTGACGACCATAATCGGCTAAAAAAAGAAAGAAGAGAGAATACTGGGAGGAATTTCTTTGCATAAGCAAATAACGAATTTGACGAGAAATGCAGCCTTGTGAAAAACCTGTGCTAAACCAATTTAGCACAATTGCTGTAAAAATGCGCCACAAACAGCGTTATCCCATTTTTGCTAAAACATAAGAAATCGACTGAATTTAGTTTGACGAAATTTGCATATTTCAGTGGTAGATGAATCGTTATGCAAGAGATTAACTGAACCATGCAAAACTCCAAGAAATTTGCATTTTTATTCGCATTTATTCACTGTCCTTTCGACTAGAAAGTTTCCGACAATTGATACAATTGTTTCAAAAATCATCGCATCCCATCTCATCCCTCTCATTATATGAGTCTTATTTAGATAAGGCATTTAAGATTACGATCATGCAGAAAAGTTTGCGTTTAATATCGCACGAGATTACATTTCTAACCACAAAGCAAGGAAAAGATCTCGAAGAAAACTGTCTTCGATCGATGAAAAACGAGCGAAGAGAGTGTGAATGACGGGAAAAACGGAATGAAAAAAGATAAAGGGAAAACGCAACAAAAACACAGCGAACAATACATTGCACTTCGGTGTTCGCTGGATGCACAAAAATCTCTCGTTTCCACTTCATTTTCTTTTTAAATATTCTTAACCGCAAGCAACTAGTTTGAAGGACATTTTCATTTGCAACAAAAGTTGATAACTGAGTAAACGACAACGATTAAAACGTAGGTCATTCATCGCAGCCAAAGAGGATGAAGCAGACTGCTCGTTAGAGATGATGGCTTTCCGACGCACTTAGAAACAAATTACCACAAGTCAACGGGGATGCGAAATCAACCCAGCGGAGATGCAGGACGGGAAAGAATGTTCTCGAAATCCAAGCAATTTATTCACCAATCCTTTAGAAATTCGATGACCTTCACTCGAGAGTTTTCATAATTTTCCTTATGCCCTCAACAATTATTAGGGCTAAAATTGCGACCGTGGAGCTGGTAGTAGTTAAAGTGGAAATGGAAAGGTGCGGTTTTTACATACTCGTCGAGACTTTCCCTCGATACTGTACCGATGTTTATTTCTTCGCCCTCTCCGTCGCCAAAGATTGTAATGCTTTGCGTTTCGAACACCAAAAATAGGACAACACCTCAAGAAATTGCTCAATAAAACATACCTTCTTTGGATGTCTTTTTCTCATCCACTTCTACGAATCGTCGTTCATAGCCTGATATCGCAGCCATGAAAGAAGCCTGCCGTGCTGTAAACCGACCAAACAATGATGAATCTGATGCATTGCTACCACCATCTCCTCCATCACTTCCTATAAGCAACGATCTACCATTATATAGTTTACACAGTGAAGTCAAGATTTCAAGCAGCTCTGCTTTCGCTACATAATGCACAAAGAAAACACTTTGTCTGCATCGTAGGTGTCTGCTCACAGGTAACAGCGAACACTCCCGCGGAGTCATTAGAATTTTGAATAGAAGGCACCTCATCTGCTACGACTTAACCGTTCGATCCACATAAATTCTACACAACTGAAATTCGAATCTGCTCGCCCATTTGACCATCGTGGCAATCAAATAACCACATTATGCGGCTGTGCGGATGCCAATTGTTGAACGCGGAAATCAAAAGAAGGTCATTCCACCCGAGAAAAAACTGTCCCCGAACATCATAACTAATCTAAGTGGTGCATGCCCACATATCACTGCACACTGGCAAAATGAAATTCGGTAGAGAAAGTTAATCGCCCTTTCTAGCAAATTCCACGGCGCCCATTTTATGCTTGGCGAGCGCGACAAAATCGCACAGGCTTAAAATGCTATCGCACTTTGCTCTAAGGTGCTCAACGTTGGCCGATCTTCTGAATAATAAGTGCTGAAAGAATTCTAAACTAAACATCGTTGACGGTCAAACTGGATATTCCTATAAATTAACGCGTGAATTTTGGAAATAAAGCTAGACAAGGTTGTTAAGAACGATAAACTCACATAAGACACTAAGGTAATGATTGCTTGTTAGAAGGATGAAAAACCTTTAATTGAAGAACGCTTCTCTGCGACATTATTCGTTTCATTGTTGAAATGCTTCTCCCAGTTGCTTCCTGCATACCGCTTTTCCGCGTCCTTAAAAACAGCCGCTGTGAATTATCCTCCAACACAAGCACACCTCAAACATAGAATCGAGGCTAACCGGACTATTGCTCAAAGAAAATCTATTACTGCCGATTGCACAAAACCTTTCTGTGATATCGAATTGTGGTTAGCTTTGTGATACAATTGTGATGTGTTACTATCAGTTTTAATAACAGCCCCGACGCTTCTCATGAATATCGAACAGTGTTACAATTATTTCGAGGTAAAGACCACGTAAAGTACTGGATTAAAAATGACGATTGGAACATTCAATAATAAAAGTGAAGATTAATAACTGCAGCACCAACAGGTATAGAGTCAACAACATTGATCATATTAGTAACAGTGAGAGCTGGAATAAATTATGACAATCAACGACAATAATAACACGATTGCTCATTTGGTTCATCACGAAAACCTAGAGCTTTTTGTTGATGCATACAGAGAAGAAAACAAACGACTATGAAAAGCACAAATTCCGATGTTTGCATATTGGTTCTCTTTTCGCTCGTTTGCGGTAAAAATATAAACAACTGTCTGCATAATTCAATAGCACTTACCTTATGGAACGGCGTGCCACTCCTTAGTTTGACCCCATTCGTGTCTTTATTTGAAACGTTTTCCGTTGCTTCTCCCTTATTTGAGGCACAAGTTATTTCATCACGTCCACTCTCCATTTCAATTTTCTTTTCGTCTTTCATTGCTTCCGCTGGCAAATTATACTGTAAAACAGAAACATAACCTCTCACTACGACAGCACATTTCTTCAGCATTCAAGCAGTTTATGTATTTCATCTCGCTTATGAACACACGGTACTGACCATCTGTATTCATATATTCGATAAGGCATTCAAAAATTCCGAACGACAATTGAGAGCAGAAAAGTTCAGTGCTTGTGTTATCTCAGAAGCAGTTAGCTAAAAACTTCAAAAGCTGGCCCGCTAGTGACAATGTGCCCTTCTCCGGGAGCTCCCAAGAATTGCGGGTGTTCTCTCGAGCACACAGACACTTCCTATAAGTGTGAACATTTAGGAATAGAGAACCAAGCATTGTTAGTAGGCTTTTCTTAGAAAGCAGTGAAATTTATAAACCCTTTTCTCGTCAATACTCCTTTTTTCGAGTCTATGAAGACTACGCGCCCAGGCTCATTTTCGAGTTTTTGTAATAATTTCGTCCTGCAGGGTGAGAACTTCTAGCGACGAATATGGAATGGCAGCAGAAGGTGGATGCAGCTAATGATAAACACGGAATTTCGCTGAAACACTCAATTACATCCTTACACATCCTCCGAGCACTGAAAACTAGCGAATGGTTGCACGAACTATAGAAACTTGAATATTCACATCAATGGAGTCCACCAAAATACACGCAAGCATATTTGCACTCACTGCGATGCGTTAATAAGCAGCTCTACAAAAGATTCCTTCGTCAAAGATGCAATGCAACAAATATGCATGTGCAGCTGATTTTAAATCACCATTTTTTGCATGAAGAGAAAAGGAAAAAAGTTTCTCAAATATAACTATGATTCCTCATATTGCGTTTTTACTGCATTGGCTACAGTTTCTATGCATGAATATACAGCGGATGATACCTCAGGATAGGCAAGAGCGGATCGTCGCCAGATGGGGCTAAACGTATGCGGGACACAAGGTGAGACAGGTGGACGAATCTCGCGGTTGCGCATCCACGAATCCGGTGATGCTAATCGCACCGTCACAGGCCTCGTCCCAATCTCACCCTCCACAGTACCACCTCGTGATTCCTTCACTACATTTGGTGGTGATTTGAATCTCTCCAACCTTTTGCTATCCAGTGCATTCGGCGAGAGTCGTGAACCCACTTCATTTGTTCGTCTATAAATACCAGTTATAATGCTCGAACAAGGTCATTTCAAACAAGCCAAAAACTAGATTAGGCATTGATGCGCGCTTATATGCTTATACTCTTTCATTCTTTGCCACAGACTAGACACGCTTATATGCTGCCTACTCTTTCTTTCTAGGCACTTTACTCCCATTTACCACAAATTGGTACTCGATAAGGAAATTCATCTCGATCGGCAATACAATTTCAGTGGGAAAGATGCTGATGATAGCGTGGATATCGAAATCTCAAACAGATGACCAAAGATCACACATTCGTCAAACGAATCGTCAACTGTCTTCGTTGTCTGCTCAAGAATATATTTCGAAATTTCTACTCACAGTTTCCGACCATTTCCGATAGGGAAAGGAATTTCTATGAGAATTTCAGCACAAAGAAACAACAAAATAAAGCGGTGATTTTGTGCAGAAAACAATCCACTCTTGTCGAAAACACATTAACGAAAACGCGGAAACGAATGCAGAACTTGGCATCATTAAAGACTTAGTGCGATATAATGTTTCATCCCCTCAATCGCATCGCCACCTTAGGATGAGAACATCCAATAAACAAACTCACTCTCACTTTTAGACTGCAATAATATATGCAGCATTTTATGAAGAAAACGTAATTGTGATACACATTTAAAATATTTGTAGAAAGCAACATTCGCAATGTTCTCGCAACGGTTATTCGAGGAGTGACCGCGTCGTCCAACACTCACAAATACCGCGTTCGGTCCATGATCCTCGCTTTTTGGGACATTGGCAGCTACATTGAATAACTACTCACTGGTGCGAGACCATACTGGAAGATCAACATCAGAAAGCAGGACCTGCTGGTGGAATACGATCAGTCGGGTACGGACTAAAGACAGCCAGAATATCCCAACCATCAATCTGCGCGAACCGCACCGGGTGAACTAGGCGGCAGTAACTAAACGCCCAACAACGGACGGCCATCGCACCGTCTTCAGTAAGATCTAGACAAATTTTAACAAGACCTTCAGAATGGCAATTGTTGAGCATGGATATCCCGAAATGATTGAGATTGCTTCTGTTTTCAAATTCTCTAGCAAAGCACAAATAACTAACGCTTCCACCGTGCAGCAAGGGGCTTTTCCTTTTGAGCTTCATTAGAGAATGGGCGATATCCTCCCAAATCGTGCAAGGGATCCGAGAGAGGAATGACACGTTCAGTTTAGCACGGCAATTGAATAGACGTGAGCCTGTGCGTCACTTCAGCTTGACGAAATATTCAAAAAGTGGGATTACCTGTTACCATCGGCTGATTGGGGATCGCTGATACTGCGGTTTCCGTCGATCACTGAGCTGGTATCGATGTGAGGATTAAAACAGCGAAACAAGAAATCGTCTTGAGAGACTGCTGTTCGGATACGATTCGGCTCAACCGCATACGGACGGCGTACCAACGTAGTTGACGGCGACATCAGAAGAGAGTTGCGCGCAAAGTTTGACGACGATGGTCGCATCTCTTCTAAGAGAGCACCGATTCGACCATTCGGAGTGTTCGACTGCAAGAATAGAATACTGACAAAGAGTTAAGCTAGCGCATTCAACATTTGCAAAGTGAATTAGAGGATGCAACAGCAATGATATAGGATCTCTTCTTCATGTTTCATAACTGCGAACGATTGTTATTAATATCGACTCTTGAATAGTTGTGCATTATTTATCACTGAGAAGGAAAAACGACGAAAAAAAATGAGAAGCTTCTGCGCGAACGCATTCACTTTTGGTTTAGTCGACGAGTTGGCAGTGTTAGACGGCACTGCAGCGTCGATACGACCCGACTGAACACTCGATGACGGCGAATCCGTAGTTCTTCCTTTCGCAATCAGACTCGAACGCATCGAATCCGTCGTCAAGAATCGGCCGTCATACATCGATGATACACGCCGATGGGGCATCTAAAAAAAGCTGTCACTATTATTACAGCAATATATGTCTTCATGACTGACTGGAATGCAAAAGAATGCAAATGTATTTGCCATACAGGCAATAGCGACTCGACACTGCTGTGAGTCTAAACTCAGAAAGCTGGAAAAACGATGAATGAATAGGTTATTGCTATCTTTTCTTCATTGGTGGAGAGGAAAGAAAATGAATTCGATCACGGAGACTCATCATCATTTGCACGCTAAATGTCACCATTAAAATAACGTTCTAGCTCATATAATTTCAAAAAGTGAATCGCGATGACGCGTTCGCAAGTGTGCGAAGACACTGTCATCGAATTTTGTTGAGGTCTCAACGGAGTTAGAGGAAGGAGTGGTGTTTGGACAGAACAGTTGAAGACGAAGTATTATAAAAACACTCTAGGAATGTAGAAAACGCTATTCCCTTCCGTTACACAAATATCAAACAATTCGAAACTAACGGGTGTTAGAATTACTCTCAAACCAGGCCGATTTATTGCCAAAGCTATAGAAAATAGCAACAATTCACATCTCTATCCTTTACCATCGGTGGCCCTCGCTGCGAAGTGAACGATTTCACTGCACAGCCAGACAAGTGTCATCACAAAACGTTTAATGGAAGCAGCAAATATGGAGCAGCACTAAAGTCTTTCAAAGTGAAACAGTTGCTAGCACATCGAGTTTCATCGGAACTGCACGGTTTTCCAACACCGCAGCATACAACAATGCAAAAAGATATAGCAAGCATCGGTCACTCTTCTTTGCACATGGCCAACATTCGTCTTCATAATCCTCGTGAACTTATAGAAACTATGATTTCATTTATCTGATTGTTATTGCTTGACTCTAGACACTCATTTCATCCATTAGTGCGCCAAACGAACAGCTAAACAGTGAAAGAATTCACCAAAATGTTGGAGTAAAGCTCGATTTCAATTTCAGGAATCCCCTTTCTCACCGAAAATTGAGGCCTGAAGATGACGGTAGCTGGCAACTGACCATATCTCGGAAATGGCAAATCGCGTATCCAACCAAAGAATCATGTTTGAACGCCCTAGCATAAACTCTGCTGGAAAAACATATGCTGACTCAAAGATATTGCAAAATAAAATTGGCAAACATGACAGCGGTGTGAATCATGATGGTGTAATTTGACATGTTCTTTCTGGAGCTTCTGAGGCCAAAAAATAATTATGGTGAGGATTTCCAGTGTAACAATTTATAGCCGCTCAACCTTTGAAATGAATAAATATATTGGTGACACTGACTGAACGGGAATGAAATCTACATCCACCCAGGTCGTCGCGTCGTCAAGGGAGATACCACTTAGAAGTATCTGATGTTGTTCACCAAATTTAAGACGCGTTATGTCGTCATGGACGAACGATGAAAACCTAGCGGAAGAAATAGCCGAAGAACAAAGCAGTGCAAGCGAACTAAAAACATACCAAGGAAGAAAATAATGAAAGAAATCCTTCCTTCTCCTCCTCATACCCTCTCACCTCCCTTGGCTATGGCTATAACGAAGATGGGACAGGAAGACATTGCCTGGAGTGTGGATAGGCAGGCAGAACTCTTAGCAGACGAATTGTAATAAACCCCGCAATAAGGTAAAGCTGTTGGCTGTGATAAGTGGAGACCACCTCGACAACGACAGAATTGGGCGCATAATGAAGATAACTCCAAGAGATTGAGTTGTGTTGAGGTACGCTACATAATGACAAAAGAAACGCAGCACTAAAGCGTTGATGAGGCCGCTTTCCGGGGGTCAAAGATCACTCGAATTGACTGATCATCATTGCATATACCATCAAACACGGACGCATGCACTTTTTTGTATTCGCAACTTGACACTCGTCGAGAAAGGAAATGCAATCGTGTCGAGTGAATTCTTCATAAGATTGCGTCACTCAACATTGATAAATATTGCAGTGAGGACGAAGTGAGTCTGGATGACATTAGCATAAAGCAAAATATTGGCAATTAATTCTGTCAGATTTTCGAAGAACATTCATCAAGGAAATCAGGATTCATGTGTCGCAAGCTACCCCAATAATAAACAGTAATAATTGCGGATATTCAAAAAACAGTTACAGGTTTATAGTTGGACAGTTTACCTGACAGAAGAACGACTGACGCAATCGAGGGGTTAAAGTTTGGTTAGTGTCGCTCGCATGGCCCCTTGATGAGGAGCACACAGCAGCACCACTGTGCTCGGAACCAGAGCCAAGCGTTGAAGAGGGCACCTTCGCTTGCGATGAAGTCACGATCATAACACGTAACCTGGTTCCGCTGAAATATCCATTAAAACATATTCAGTTTTGCATTTATTTTTATGAACTGCTCGCAAATAATAAAATTTACAGTTTAGTTCCAGCTGGGAAACGTTTTTGCAACGAAGCAATGTCGGTTGGCTCGGATGAACGACTGAGACGACTGGATTCGACTTTTTGACAAGGCCTAATGCAATCAAACTGAATATGCAAAACGTAACGGTTGATCGCATCGACAAACTCTCCTCGCCACTCGAGCAGTGATGATTACTACTGAGTTCCGTGCAACGCTATACTAAATTAAGCAATTTTGGAATATCGATGAACTTGTTGCAGTGAATTTCACCATTTGTCGTACGTTTGTTCTGCCTGTCAGTTCTGACGCCAGTCGCTGCATGAAAGTTCCCTCCCCGTTAATTTATTTGTTGATTTTAAAAATTTTGAGGAATTTATAAGACCCCTTCAGGTTTCGTTCTTTTTTTTGCGCCGAAAACCTCCGACTCCGGGGAACAAATCCATCTCAGTGCGTTCTCAACTGAAGCGCCCTGACAGCACAAATTTGGCTCGGAATTGTTTCCGCTGGACAGCATTTGTGTTGTGAAGCGACACCTTGCGGGCTTTCCGACCGCAATTCGTTTAACATTTCTTCATCACTTTCATCCGCTCACTACGTACTTTCCGAGACTCATTATACTACGCAAACCGCGCTATCAGACGCTCAAACTGACTGTGTTGATGCAATTGGAGGGCACAACTTAAGGACGGCATCTTGATATTTTGTTTTCATGCAGGCCGTTAGTTTAGAAACTCTGTGGATCTATCTCAGCTCATCAGAGGGGAAATGAAAGGTTGAGGCAAGGAGGAAGCGGGATATTCGGGACCTTTTAACTAGCCACATTTCAGGATGCCGCTCACTGTTGGGACATCAAATGATGAATACGATAACGCTGAGCTCGTCAGGAATAATGCATCCAACAGCCCAAATTATATTGGAAAATTCGAAGCGTTTTCGCATGACCACCACAACTATCTGTCATTCTAGGCGTCATGTCTGTGGCCCCCTCCGCACCGCTAATCTACTCAATTGCTTTCGACCAAACGATGTGTATAGTACCTGACCCCTCTTTATTGACCTGCAGTTGAAGATCACTCTATTTCGTAAATAATCTTTAAAGAGTATCGAAAAAGTATCGCTAGCAAAGAGGAAGCGATTGTTTCTAACTATATTTTACTGCCTCATTCATGAACGCAATACGACTCTTTTCATAGCGATGCATGTTTTCATAAATGAACGGAAACAATACACAACACTGTTCATTAGCAGAGAGTATGCTCAGCAAGACTTCCAACCTTAAGGCTTTCAATGACGGCCACAATGAAAGAGATGCGTAATGACTGATAATCCAGTTAAGTCACTCGACTACATATGCTAACGGTATCAGATGTGACATCGATGCGAAACATCTTTAATTACGTAAAGCACAAATCAATACATTACGCCCTATAGCAACCAAAGCCGACATCGTATTCATAACAGCATAGGCCCCTACGCACTGCACACGTCAATCCAATAAACCCCCCAGGGCATCGATCAACTACAATATCACGCGTCTCTAAACCGATCAACTCACTGAAAAAGAGCCTAATAGCAGACGGCATCAATATCACCATCAACATCTATGAATGAGGTTTGTAAAGTTACAGTCATAGCATGACCCTCCCTCCCTCCCCCTCCCCTCCCCGTCGGAACTCAGGAACAGAAATTTAGAGGCCGCTTCGTGTTGCACGAGTATAAAATAACTCTGGTGCATCAAAAAGCCACGACCTTTATACATGGCTTAGTCTGGGGCATGCAGCCCAGATTTTGCGCTAGGCATGCTTAGAACTCGAATAAAAATGCGATTATGATTAAGAACAGGTAAAGATCTCAGAGGTGGATGGGAGGAACATTAGAAGCAGGCAGTTTAATGGAGGGAGATAGCAGAGACAGAACAGAGCTGGCAGAACGGTTAGCAATGACTAAGAGAGGCACAGTCATTGTGCACATCGCCACTCACACATAAATCTACTATGCGAAGAGGATTTTGGCAAGGAAACAACGCTACTTTTTGTGGCGTTTAACAACCCTATGCTGATTTAAGACTATACTACAGTATTCGTAGAATTAACGAATTATGATGTTCATCCGAAACCAAAACGTTCACAATTTCGATATACTCTTCATATATACATCAGAAGCGGAGGGGTGGTGAGAGGGGAAACAAAAAAGTATAAATAAATAATTTAATAAAAAGCAGAGGAAGTGGCAGAGAACGATAATTATGGATGGACATGAGTTTTTGGACTGCCATTTTGAATTTGTAAAGTGAAAAAGGAGTTAAGGCCCGTGATTTCAAAATGGAAAACATTATGGAAAGATTTTTTTCATGGGATAGCGATCTTTAAAGTGGAGAAAAAAAGAAGCAAGTAAATCCCCAGATGGGATATTTTGAGAGAACCCTGGATTAAGCGCAAGAATTCTCACTTAACGGGCGGTCGATTTGCGTGCAAAATAATTCGCCAAAAAATTGTTATCCAATTCGAGAAAACAAGTGAAATGGAAACAATAACAGAAAGCAATAAGCAACACAGCAATTTAATCGCTTTTTTTTACTCCATAAAAAGACATAACACATCAAACTGCACTTAATGCATATACCGCTCTTTGTTCACTCTGCAGAGAGCGTTTCAGAATTAGTGAATCACTTCGCAACAATGGCAATGAAAACGAACGTCGAAATATACCTGTGAAAGCAACGATGCAAAAATGAAATTCACGACGATGGACATAACCTTAATAGAGGAGACAAAGGAAAAATGCTACGTTCTAATAATTTGCCCATAACGTGATTACGAATGGATAGTAAATCGCTTTTCAGGAAGAACAGAGTTTTCAGCTTTGCTTTTTTAAAGGTGGCGAATAATGAAAGAGCGGAAACGAACTGAAAATATTATTCTATTAAGGGGAACGGATCGCAAGGCAACTACAATATCACTTATTGGTGATTGTTTCCTTCAAGCTCTATGAGCATTGCTCGTCTCATTTCTGTTGCTCCTTCCGGTCTTCGAATAGTGGAAATTGTTAACCAACTCAAATCAACAATCAATCTTTGACAGGGAAATAAATAAGAGCATCTAAACGGATGTGACGTATAAATTGATTACCAGAAAGATGCTATAGTGATATGCAATTCTTAAGTAACCTCTCAAATAACCGCTAATATCAATCGTTTTGCAGTTATCTCAGCCCGACTCTAACAGCCATATAATATATTTCAGTGGATAAACACCGATTTGTTTCCTGAAATAGAAATTAGTTATTAGAGAATAAGCCGCCCACTCATACTTTGACTGGCTGGTTCACGCCTCGCTTAGGCAATAATTTACAGCGTAACACCACTGCGTCCACAGCCCTATCATCATCACATCAATACCTCAGCAATGCGTCTCAAATATTCTCAAATACTCGGATTACTTCAGTAGCATCGATTTCCGCTTTAATCAACAACGAGTCAAGTTATTTGAATCAAACAGTAAATAAGAGAGAGAATAAATTAAAGCGCAACATGCACCTGTGTATTCCCTTTGTTCAGCAAAGATCGGAGCGATTAAATTAACTATTCGAAAACTAGAGAAGTGAAATGCGATATCTGAAAACGATGTCACCATAACTGTCCGTTCAGACTCACTTTTTGGAAGATACCATTGGAAAGCGATTTTTCATTCAGAAAACAAAACTACTGCCGAGGAATGGCTGCTAGATATTTTCAATACCCCTCCACCAATTTGAGTGCAATTTCGTGAACTTCTGTTTGTTTCGAGTGGAAAGCATTGAGAAATACAGCACTGATATTGATGAATTCGGTGATTCGACGATCGCTGAAGTAATTTGTCGATTCACCTTAACGATTCGGCATCTACTCTTAACAAGTGCTTTGAAATGAAATTTCGCCCCAGTTCGATTTAATACAATAAAAACCAAATAAAAATGCTTCTATCTTCGTTCGTCATGACCTCACATCAGAGGCTTAACATATTTTAAGACAGATGTGAGGATGAGATGCAGCAAAGAAGAGTTCTATGACATGACACAGGCGCTCCGATTATATTTGACATGACCTCGGAGTTGCACACACATGTGCCTGATCCATGAGTGTTCAAATAACTATGCATGAAAGACTTCATCTCAGGTGTAGAGGCTAGAACAGAGTACAACTACCTCCATTTGCTATTCCATAACGGAGTCTTGGCGGCGCATTCACTATATCAGATCCAACTGTTGGATAATAATTCCATTCTATCAAGTTGCCCGTCAGTAACGGCAGAGGCAACCCTCGATTAGTAAAAACTAGAATTGTATCTTGGAAACAAAGAAACGTTAATCCACAAAACTTTCTCATGGAAAATGGACCGCAGACCATGTCACCTAATCGCCGAGGGTGACCAGTCGCATGAAGAGAGCCATGCGATACTCATGCACATAACGTATCCGATCACAGCAGAACTCGCATGTCGTCAATTTATGTGCCCAAAACTACCACAAAAAAATTGTGAAATCCATCGGCTTTGCACAACCGATGACATCCATCATCACACGCACAGCAATGAAGCGCATGGCGCAGTGATAAAGCAAGAACGACCTGTTGCAACGATGCCTAGAAGTCCAGCTTTCATCTAACTGATAGGCATCTAGACAGTTAGCAAATACCACAGCCGGAAGCAAGGAACTCAGTTTGGAAAATCAAATGCTGGGCACAGATATTTAGGACGAAGAGATTATCCGCCCATCTACCTCTTACCACTTCCTCCATCGTTTCTAACATAACGAGAAATGAGTTTCGGGAGATGAACTCAGCGTCCGTGTGACTCAGTGATCTGTCTCTAAGGTATCAGAAAAGACCACACCTGATCGGATAACCATCCCAATCGATATTCCGCACAAAGTGCTCTTTGTTCATTGGTAGAGTTGGCAGCGTGATCATGCAGTGAAAGCGATAGCGAATCAAACAATTCTGCTGATGCCAAGATAACGATGTAGTGACCGAGATAAATATGCATCGAATTGGCGCCAAACTATCGTCGATTCTATGCAATTCGCACGACGTATCCGCCAAGTGCTGAGGGCACCCATGAGCAGGAAAGCGCGCCAGGGTCATTAGCACGAGATGTGCTTTCCATAGCTACAGCGAACAAACCATTCGAACGCAAAAGCATTCGAAGATCCGATTCCTTACACATAACTGATAACAGTGGTTCTGAGCAGAATTATTCACTTCTGCATTATATTTTTAAATTCAGCGAGCACTGAACAGCTCTTATAAAGTATGATCAAACGCATCAGTTGGGAGGTATTCGAGATGACCGAAGTAAGGAAAGGAGGCAGTGGATGCGTTGATGCCACAAGCAGGGCTCAGAAAGATTGAGTGCAGAACGTGCGAATGAATATATTTTTGCCACGGAGGAATGCTGATTATGGAATTGAAAAGAATGACCGTCCTATTCATAACAGCCATCTCATAGTGTGCAACATTTCATTTTTAGGTTTATACGTATTAATTAATCATATAAGTGGGCCTTTGCATCGTATCGTTAGAAATTGGCACGATGCACAATGCTAATTTTAGAAAGGCATTGAAACGTTCATCAACTCGATGTCTCACCGTGATGCCTGACTACAACAATTCAGTGAACACTAGCGTCATCAATCAACGTCCCTTCCCACATCACTGAACAAAGTACCGCTCTCCTCGAGAATCTACGAAAAAGCACGCCCGACATGGTTTGTGCGAATTGCTCTGCATCACACATCAGAAGCATTTAGAGAAATAGGGTGTGTGCAGTATAACCTGTCAACGCAACAACAGATAATCAAAAACATCACTCGTTTGGTATTACAATAAGGGAACATCGGTGACCGTCGAGAAACCTCCCATGAAGACGTTATACGGCGAGCCATACAACAGGAACATACTCGAGTGCAAACACACACGTGCATATCAAGCTAATTCTCTGCAAAACTACAGAACCAGTGGTTTCTAAGAAAAGTAGACTTAAACATGAGGCGCGGAGCGCTGATCATCATGAGATAACTGGTAAGTTGGCAGTCAGCCAATCTACCTAATTCTTTTCAGTTTTTTGATTATGTCTGGTCAATTAGTATCACATTCTTAATAACTATACCTCTCTGGCCTATATTTCGATTTGATGCTCTTAACAAATTTCCTGCAGAAGCGTCGAGATAGCGAAGAAGCTAGCAGCGAAAACCCTCACCGGAAATTGAAATATGCATTGCAAAATGCGTCGTATGCTTCTGCGATACGGCCAAACGCTTCCACAGACCGTCTAACAAAAATGTGTTTCATTATTACGACAAACTATAAAAGTGAATTGGCTGTTCAAATTTCAGGTAATCATGAACTGGATGATAATTCACCTCGAAGTTCATGCACACTTTTAATTAGAGTGCAACTATGCGACGCTCCTCATTCAACATTGGCCAGATAAGCAGATAATTCTTATGGATATAGGGAATAATCGCACTTTGGCGATGTCCATCACTGCCATAAAGACCGTATCGTTAAGTGGTCACAGGAAATGAGAATCGACTTAAAGGTCGTTTAATATTCTACATTATATTCAGCGGACTTCAAGCTCGCGAACTAAGGCAATTGGACAGTTGAATACACAGCCAGCATCACAGACAGCGGTACAAGCACTTTTGACTGGCATTTCACGGAAATATGTGGCTCTTGACGAATGCACTGCGGCCTGGCAATCATTTGATGAGCGCATGCCTAGAGACATGATGGGAGCCACCCCAAAGTGATTTTTGCGAGAAATTTGACTGCCTTTCATCTCCGCTTCTGTTTAAGGCGTTAATATTTTCAGAAAACTGAGAGCTTATTCATTCTCGCAAGGTGACCCATTTACAATATCCTTCATCGATTGGTGATAGATCATCATCGATGCTTCTTCATGCGAACGCTTATCGAACATTTAGAAATATTCAGAATGGTAATCATAACGCAGTGGGAAAATCTAAGGCTGCTAACTAGGACAGGAGGTTGGTGATCTGTTGAAGAACGAAGTTCGAGTTCTATCAGATAATGTCATGATAGGTGGCATAACGCCCAGCCAACGAATGTGAAATGCTCATCGTTCTATGTGACAGAGATATTTGCAGACCGCCTCCTCTCCTTATCCCCAAATTCAGAGATTGGAACGAAACGAAGGTAAGAAGTAGTCATGTTATCCTATTCAGTGAATGTCGATGAGAAAATTTCCTCCATGAAATGGACTATCAAATAATTATTGATTCTTCATCGTCCGCTCTTTCTTTTCTCAACTTATTTCAAATCTTTAACAGATGGATGAAAGAAAATCGATTTGAAACCGCAAAAAATGGCGCTTATTCTTTATTTGTTCTACGGATTCTTGCATCCTAAAAGTTATTCTTCAGATCTCCTTGAATGGCCCTTTCTTCCCATGAATGGATAGGACGCAAGATAATGCGCGATGAAATCCAAATTTAATTCTTTCATCCACCTTTGAGAGATGCTGTGATTGTCGGAAGGACGGCTAAGAGGTGATGGAGGAGGCAGAAGGACGTTGTGGTCCATACAATTTTCCAGAAAAGGGTAACAAATTCAATGTTGATTTAACCTCATTGATAACAGAATTCAAAAACAGACACGAAAGTTTTGCGATTAACAGTCGTTAGAGATGATCTCAAAATGAAGCGATTAGACGACGCGAGCAAAAAATGAAGAGAGAAAAGCTGCGCAAAGCGAAGAAAAAAGACGGAAAATACAATGAATGAAAGGGACACACCGAAAGGATATTTAAAGACATAAAAACGACTGAGAAAAAAACAGTTGCAGATGTGAGTGGAAGAAAAGCAAATAAAAAATGCTAAAAAGAAGTGACGGAAACAAACTGCGTTCCATACGGCATGCGGTATCAACTGACGAGCCGAACGTGCGAAACGGGTGCCACTCAAGGACATTGGAAATATGCTTGTTGCTCATTATCCTCCTCAAGCACCCTTCACACATCCACTCATTTCTAAATAAAAAGTTCAAAAGAATTCGGCCTATTATACTTTACTTCAGTTGTGGGAAATTTGACTGTAGCAAAGCACTGTCAGAAGTCGGTTCACTTTCCTTTTGAAGTTGTAAAATTTGCTTTGGCGCTGTCTATCGCACAATTCCCCATTCTTCTTTTCCATATACCGACTTGTCATATATGAGAAGACAAGTCATCTGCTGTCGGCGGAAGTTAAATTCATTATAACGGTTGAATGTCAGGAAAACCTTAGCACATCTATGAAACCTTGTAACAGTGATAACAAATTTAGTTCTGTCCACCTATTTATGTTCCTCTTCGAAGGAAACAATACTACATTAACGTTCATTATATGGCATCATGATTCGTATTTATAGAGTCAAAAGCAAACTAGAAACAATAAAATGTCAACAAAATCGAAGAAAAACAAAAACAATGCAACCGTCAAAACACGCCCATAGTCGTTCTATTGACCACATTACGGTAATTACAACTTGCAGTGCTGATTCGTATACAACGAACAGTGCTTTATATCTTAAGAATGCAATCGCTGCGGCCATTTCTTCGAATGTTTTCGCGCAATTTTCACACAGTAAAATGACACTGAAATGTGCATATCGTTTCTTAAAAGACGTTTATTTCGCATTCTGTGAGGTTTAAGGTTGCTGACGTGGGGAATGAAACGATCGGAAGAAACGTTCGATTCACTAAGTGAAATTTTCAGTGAACAATTCCAACATTTTCCATTACAGACAGCGCTTTGGTTTCATAGCTACGAATGGAAAATGCGAATAATTTTCAGCTATTTTGTTCATCATATTTCGGTTTTAAGTTCACACATCCAATAGAACGAGCCACCAATAAACAACGGAAATGTTCATTCCATCCAAGATAAAGGGCATTCTTTCTTCTTGTGCTCTTCAGCCGTAAAATAATCATCTTTGCCAGTGCACAGCTCTCTTTGTATATACTACTAAAGATCTGCACAGACAGTAACTCTCATACCCATGAATCATACCGTGAGATATGATGGTATACCTGTGATCCGTGCACAACACGTTCCGAAATTCTATAATATTATGTGACGTTTGAAGAATAGTGGTTGATATTTTTCCATGTTCATTGCGATATTGCATTAGTAAGCACCAGTCACATTTTAATTCGCTCACGAATCACTATTGCTAATATGAGCTAGAGATCAATGAAAGAGGTCCATGAAACCAATAAGACGTAAATGCTCTCTTTTGAGACAACGAGAATAGACAACAGCTTTATCGATAGCTAAGCACGACGCACCACAGCATTGAGAGTGCGGTATTCATGTGCATCGTAACCACCACCGCTTCTTTTCACTCTCTTCCGCTCATTCCAATTGTGTCAAATTGCAGTCCCTTTAAAAAAGAGCACTTCTTAATACAGCCGGTTCATTCAATACTTGAAAACGAAACCGCACATACGATTAATCGCAGCGCCATGTTTTTTATCAACTCTGTTGCCCTTTCTCAACAGTTATTTCCGCTCCAACCCGATATTTCGTGATGATGACATATGTCGCATTCGATATGAACACAAAATTAGAGAAATACGAAACGTTGAGCAGCGATTACGATGAATGAGACATGGATGATGATCGCAAAGTGATTCTAAGGGTAGGAACACTAAAGAAGATATATGCGAGAAAAAATCAACAAATCGACGGGCAGCACACTTTAGTTATCATCGTTGTAGGGTGGCGGAGGAAGAATGATTCGTTCCCAAATGCCGCCATTACTGCAAAACTGCATCGAAATTGAGCAAAAGGGAATTTTAAAGTACGTGAAAAACACAACACAATATTCAACGGTCCTACACAGATCTCTTAAATTACAAGGCGCGTAGGCTCCTGGCTCTAGCTGTAATCATCGTTCAGTCCCTTCCTCCGCCTCTCTCCCAACGTCATTCAAATCCCGCTCTTTTTCCTTACCCCACCATCTCTTTCCAAACCCTCACTCTTTCCTCACCACATGAGCCTTCTCCCTCCCCTGTCCTCCCTCTGTTTCAACACCTTCTTTCTGAGCCTTTTCTCCTCCTCTGCCACAAATGTCCTTCATTTTATCATCCAACCCTATTCCCTCCCCCTTTCACCACCCCGCCGTTAAACCCCTCCCCCTCGCCTCCTTGCGCCTATTCCCTTCACGTACATAAAACAAAGAACAATGAATGCGATAATGCGTGAGAAGTGCAAGAGAGAGGAAGTGCAAAGAAGAGATGGGAACGAAGTGCATTAGAACAAATGGTGTGAAGACGAGTGCCTTTGGCTCAATTTTCACCACTCTCTCACCGACACAAAATAAAGACGCCGCGTGTGAAAATCACTGCAAATTCTACATTGCAACCACCTTTATATTGCACTCTACTAAGGGGAACAGCAAATTGCGGAAATTCAACTCAGCCTTCACTGGAAATCGGAGAAGTTTAGTGATCTGATGGACAGAAATGCGGACGTGAATGGAACACGTCCTCTCATCTCCTCCCTATCCTTCACCTCATCCTTCTTCAGCGCTGTTACTTCACCTGCAGCTCCATACATATAGCAACCGGCAGAGTCGCCTTGGCAACGGGATCAAGGTTAATATCAGATGACTTGTCCATGTGTGCTTGGAGCTCGAGAATCAGACTGCAAACGCAATCAAACTATTCCAGAATTCAGTGACAATTACACACATTCCAAGCTACGTTAGACATGAAGGCCGGAAGCGAAAGCGATCACATCTCCTAGTTTCCAATCTTTACATATATATGGATAGTGAAACTTTGATGGATGCCATGGATGTGATGGAACGCACCTAGTAACACATATACCATCTTTGTACCGAACGATTTGATTGAATAAAACTTACGGAGTGGTAAAAAACAAAACCGATTCTGTCCCATTCAAAAAATGTGTCTCATAAATTCTTATGAAAATGACAAATGTGGAGGATATTGCAGATGCGCACAATTGCCTATATAGGCACGGGTGGATTCTGAGTAAAAATTCGAACGAATGAATGTGGGCCATCGCAAATGAAGCCCAATATTGCGTGTCGCTGACCTAAGCGATATTCTTTTTATTAACGCATATACACGCCCGCAGTGACCACATTTGCATGTAATCCAATAAACTCCTCCATGTCTATTCTCTATTTCTCATCACTCATCACCCAACAATGATTTCTTATTCAACAACGACATCATTGCATGCACTGCAATTGGCTTATTAAAGAAACATAAATCAACTATGCAAAAACATTACTCCGATACGTAAAAAAGTAATGTAATGCAAAATATTTTTGTGGAATGCGTCTCGCAGACAATATACATCACAACGAACGACGTGAATGCTTCGAAACTCGTTTCTTTTTTTACGGCTCGCCGATAATACATCGATGCACTTCTCTAAACATCTATGAACTTAACGGAAGAAAATTTTTGTCAGAATATTTTATGCTGCAAAGCTCATTTTATCTTGCCGTAGACGTAATGATTTTGATCACTCCAACTTGTTCAGGACAACGATTTGAGTCATCCTATAAATTTGGCTGGAAGACCTAGATGGTCTATTTATGCAAGCTTCAGAAAGAACTTACACACAAAAGTGGTTTCCTATTTTTCCATGTTTGCATGTAATCGCTTCTTTGACAACTCGTAGAACAGAGTAGGCTAGTAACGCAATCATAGTATACGAATAAAGGGTTGGAATGAAGGGTGAGTACAGAGAACACGATATGTGGGTGTAAAATAACACTATAGTTATAAATGAAACTTTCCGCAGGCATCGATGTGGCCTTTCCTCGATACCCCCACCCCTTTCCATCCCACTCAGTGTTCGCAAAGTTTCACCCATATTTTCCAGTTTGTTAACTTTTTTGAACAACGCTTCTATGCGGGATGCCAACGAAGAACTCAATTGAAGCTAAAGGACGCTGGCAAACATATACTCGGAAATGCTTTCCGCCGTTAAGACTTAAAATTTCAGCTTCCGCCGTGGGAATCTCTATTTTTCTCGTTTCAGTGCTCTCCCGCAAAAATAAATAACGAGAGAATCGCCATAATGCAATGCCGTTTCAAAGTTTTTCCGTTGCGCATCTACTAACGTTTTTCATGCAAAATTGCAATTGCATGCAAACAGTGTTTGTATAGTAATTTCTTTGTTGCACAATCACAGTTGCACTTCATACAAACGTCTCATATCTTTCTCAGGCATCACTTACCATCCTCAACACATCTGTACGCACGTGTCTGTTGATCTGCATATCCTTAAGACAATTCCAGCTACTCGAATCTAAAAGCTACGGCGACGACATTTTGCAGCTATTATCTGTATGACCTCAAAAGACCATCCCACCTTTCGGTCAATTTTATGACTTGCAGATTCTTAGAAATGGATTGAAGTTCGTCAGCCAGTCGGAAACACACCGCATACATCGAGTTTTTTGATGGGACTTCGTACATCTTCTTCAACAATTTTAGTGACGGTCGCTCAAAGTAAAAAGCAAACAGTGCAAATCCAACTACTCTCTGTGGCCAACTATTTCGCCTTCTTTCCGTTCCTCCACCTAGTTGTTTTCCAAATAACGTTTAGGCGTTCTTTTACTCTGAGCAAAGGTGACAGTGGGAGATAGCTGGAAGAAGGATTCATAATAAAAATGCTATTTTTCTGGTTCCTTTTACTACGACAGCCTCGTTTGTCTTGCCTAATGAAAGAAAGAATACTTTAACACAGCTCACAGCGACCGGTTTCTTTATCAATGAATATTATCTTTTTCAACGACAACGAAACCGAAAAAATTTGGAAAAAATTTCAGTGGCGAGCTTTTTCTACTCGTTGATGTGAACGAGATGAGCAATATATCGGTCTGCTCAATTTTTCCTCAAAATCTGCATCAATGTTAAAAATTGTGCGACAGACATCTTGGGCACAGAGCACAGAAAAATAGCGCTTCAATAAATGCCGAAGGCAGCTGGAAAAAACTCGTCGATCGTCGAACACTAATTTATAATCACTGCCAAAACTTGCGGCCAAGGAATTGAGGCTGAGTTATATCCTTCAACGACAGCGAAATCGACTAAGACTTTCATTCCTCTTTTGCTGCGTCAACGATTTTAAGACAACAGACGAGCGGAAAGTGCGCCTTGAGCAATAGGACACTCGCAAACCTTGTGTTTATTCATTCTACGAGAGAATTGTGCTGAGTCAGTAAGTTTATGTCATGATAACCAAATGAGTACAAGACCTCGTCAACTGTCCAATCACCTGCGAATCAATTCGCCATTCTTTTGTGGTTCCTTCAATCTCTTCCTCAGTCTCAAAAAGCAGTCATATAATAAGCAAGAATTCAACGTGCTCAAAAACCTGGTCACGACCACTGCACAAAACATTTATGACAGCTTCTTGAGTTCAAATAAATACAAACAAGAGCAATCGTAGCTTCAGGTACAAGCAACTGAGGCTGTGCATCAGTTCGCCTATCCATGCCCAACAAAAATGCACACCAAAGAGATGTTAAAATCACGATCAAAATCGCGTAAACACAATTTTATAAGCCGATCATACGGCGATCGTGGCAAGCCGTTGTCATTAAGAACGCATTGCCCCGTTACACCCTTGCAGAGATATGAAACGATTAAAACACGTCCGAGTGATCGAATAACTTGTTGAGTCAGCTATGCATCGCATTCGAAGATCCCTTCTTTGCACTTTCGGGATATGCTCACGAATACCTCATCGAATCGGACAGACAGCTCGTTAATGTGTGAAATCCTTCCCAGTTATGATCGTCAATCCCCGTCCTATCTATGAATTGATTGCCAACTTTGCATTTTATCGCATTCAACACGCAAAATGAATCGCAAGAAAAAACCCTAAATCAGAGTCTATAATATAATTGAAAGGATGAAAGGCAAAGTGGGTCAATAATGAAAGAGATCGAAATTAGATTCAATTAGTGCAAACACTCAGGCGATATAATTAGATTCCCTCAAAAACTTCAGATGTTGCTTGAATTTTTATTCCAAAAATTTTACCATAAAAACGGTTGCGATATAATTTTGAAGTGTGGATGAGAAATGTAACATCGTTGCAATGAATGCCGCTGGAAGCTCTAAGAGTTAAAGCAAACGAAACGATTGGGCACAGCATTGCGTCTTTAGCACAATTGCGATCACATGTCTGCAAAGAACGGAAACTTTTGATGAGGAGTAATTTATACTTGATTATCTTGGCTGTGCCCTCTTTATTAATTTTCGAACATAGCGATTCTTTTCGCTACCCCAGCTTCTCTTTACCGCCTTCCTCTGTTAGCACAGAGGTGGTTCGGTGCAGCAAATCACTTGCGTGAAAGGGGAATATCTCCTCCACTTCCTCCAACTTTTAAGTGAACCTTCAGAGACACACCGTTTTTTTTCCTTGAAAAGTAACAACCTTCTTGACAGTGATCTGTTGAGTTTCTCCCTCACCCCCTCCCCTCTACCCCTTTCCCCCCCCCCCCTCCACGCCCCATTTCCGAAATCACAACGTCTCCATATGGAAATATGCAAATGGGTAAAATGAGATCCACATCATAATGTCCCCGCAAATGATCAACTCACGGACGGAATATTTTGAACAGCCCTCTTTTTCAGTTATAATATAAAAACATTGCGAAGTATCATTCGGAAGCAGTCGTTATCAATTAGTTATTCGGATTATATTTTGAGTGAAACACTAAGATTGTTCAACGATTATTCAACGGGCTTATATTCACTGGCTTATTGTAATAACCGAATAAATATCGCCGAATAATCCATGCATCATTCCATATACCTTTCACCGCGCCAAATATAATGCTATATCCTTCACTATTATATGAGACGGAAGTGGTAAGTTAAAAAACAAAAGAATTGTGTTAGAGGAAGTGATACAATATGCACTTATGTGTTTGAGTCCCTCATCAACCGTTTTATATATTATAATTAAACAACAAAATAATTGGGACAACACTTCCGTGCTGCAACAACCACACCACATAAGTCTCCTGCAAGCGGTTATTTTTTGACTATCAGATTGCTACAAAACAAAGTCCTAACAGACTCGGTGTGAGGCGCATGAAATTGTTTGGCACAATTATGCGCGACTATGATTTTGATGTGTTAACATCGAAAATGATTTAAGCAGTGGTTCTTCAGCGTATACTGATCCCAACAAATAGCACAGCTTCAGTTTCTGTGGCCGGAAGGTCGGAACTACGAAAGATACACAGTAACATATATGTGGGAGGGTCGATCGCTCCCATAATGCCCTTGGCATCTATAACTTTGCAGAAGGACAAAACGAACACCTAGGAACAGCTATGATGTACCTTCATGTTCATTGACAAATCCATTGCAAACAGTTTTGCAGAGATGCAATATTCGACGGGCAATTTTGAGGTGTTTACTCGAAAAACTTCGATGACTGTATAGATGACATACCCAGCATCGTTGACCATGGTGAATGATGAGGGTAATTAAGAATATTAGAGTCAAAATATGAAATGGAGGCGCTAGGCTTGAAAGCTTTACCAAGGGTGCACAGGAAATTAAAATGCAAACAGCGAAACGTAGACGGTACCGAAGGATGTTTGGCAGCTGATATCACAGCAATCCAGCACACTACTAGTGGCCTCAGCTCACACCAACAGCCCTAGCCAACTCCAGATACTGACTTGTGGAATCATTGATAAACCGCAAAAAAGAGTGACGTCACGATGAGAGATGTATGCGATGCGGTTAGCAGAGAGTTTAAAATTTTATAAAAACTACAACGCTCCATCAACAATCTGCCCTATCGTGCACAGAAACCTGCCAGCACTTCTTCGACTACTCAGTTAACACCTCCTCCACTGAGGATATATCCCACAACATCTAATCCAACCAAGTCTTACAACAGTTCCAGAGTTTGCTGTATACCTCTCATATGGACGCTTTTCCAGACAGTTGTGCTTGGACCCTGATAGCGCTGGACACGACACAAGGCGCATGACTCAAACACAGTTTTGCTATCTACAAACCTGCACAAATCAAATTACTGTATACTCGTGAAAGGGCCAATTCAACACAACAAGGTGTTCCGCTCATTCTTCAAACGAACGGATTATAACCAATCCCCATAACTGCGAATCACATTTGTCTAGTGGCCGCAAGGTTGAACAAGATGATCCGAATGCATTAAATGCTCAGCCATCAAAAACACGGATCGAACTCACTTCAGCGGTTATTTTAAAGTCCGTCGAAAGAACTCAAACGAAAGAGCTCGAAAGAGCTCCGTCGAAAGAGCTCGGCACGTTTTTATGTGCAAAAAAGATGAAGTGAAGGAATTTTGAGTTATACTTGAATGAGCAAGGAACGCAAACTACTGTTAGCCGCATTGCAGTAACGAACACAGAACCGAATTTCCCTTTATTGCCAACACTCTACGCAATCAGCTCTCCAGCGATCACAGTTTTTATCAGCGATAAATCACGCACCATCATTCACAATAACGTTCAAATAATTCGCGCATTACGTTTCGCTTTTAGGTGTCACGTTTCTGTACGAGGTGAAGGATAATAATATGGCTTGACTCCGAGGAAATGCTCTTTGTTAGGCTTAAACTACCTTGCTATATGAGCTTTATTCAGAAAGAGATGTCCAAGCATACTTTATCATGTCTCGAAAAATGCTTCTCAAGTTTATCAAATCCCTCTCCCCCCTTCCCGAAAAAAACTCTGATCGATGACAATATCGCGTACGCTCCAAGTGAAGCATTCAGATCAATGTTGCAATGAAAAGGAATGAGTAATTTATGGACACAGTAACTGCCAATTCTTACTACGTTTGGTTCGTTACTATGATGTAAGCCAACCAATGAAGCATAAATGCTCTACATAATACCGATCGCTAACATAGCGGCATAACGCAGACCAAATTAACGCATTACTCACTTTTGAGACATTCATTCTCGCTTCTGCTCGAAACTTCCCTTCCTCACACAACAAACGGTTTGGCTATTGCGCGTCGTCGATTTCGGATAATTTTATTTTCAGCGAAGGAAACACAAAATCACAAAAATAAAAAAGAAAAGAAGTGAAATAATTCATAAACAGAGTTATGGCCAATTGTTACGTCAAACCGAACAAAGGCAAAAAATCGACACACATGTTATCGCATTTCGACTAACACCTGTTGGCACCGAAACGTGAAATAATTTTTTGTCTTTCGGTTAGAAACGGCATACAAGCAAAATATCGCCTCTGTGGATCAACTCTGCCACGTGCCGGAAGTCCTATTTCGTTAAATTTTTTGATCAACAACGGCATACGGTGTAGGGAGCGAGTAAAGTACTTAATAATTAAGGTCCATAAAGCTCAGCTAACATGGAAGATGTTGAAATATCAGGAAAATATGAACGCAGAGGATAATCGTTCAAGAAAAGTGCAGCAAGAAACTAGCGAGGTAAGTGACGAAGATGCAAATTACAATCCTTGTCTAGTGAATTTAGAATGATATTCGGTCAAACGGTGAAGAATACCTCTGGCCATGAGTCCTATATCATCTATAGTTATCAGAACTAAGCGTGCAATTATCTTGACAGGAAAATGATTGGTGTGCTCTTTTTTTGGAAAGCATAAAGCTGCAATCCGAATCTCGTAGTTGCCACTCCTGTAAGAACCAGTCTTGACTGGACGAAACTCCCGTTCCAGCAGCAATCTTGCAGTGGCCGATACCCACTGAAAAAACATCGAAGCTATGACGGAAATTTCTATTTCTAGGCAGTATCTCGCGAATCCACATTTAAAGAGAGCGCGTTTTCATGATGTAATATCCACACATACAAAAGCAGGTGTGCATATCTCTCGTCTTGTCTCTCTGTTCAACCTATATGCGACCGAATCTGTGAAAGGTTCCTCTCTCCGTGTTATGGGCTTTGACATACACAAATCGCACTATCAGAATACCTCTACACCAACAGTTTCGAGCTGCTTTATCACCTCGAGGAAGGGATAAGTGTACTTATGTCGAAAACTTTGTGAGGTCGCAATCATCAACCTGTTCCACCGCAACACCTGATGGATGAAGGCTCATTCGACGAAGATTTTTACGAGCGGAAGCGTTCAGAAAAGGTATGAGTGGGTGAGGTTGCGTGCTTCAGTATCTGTTGACAATTTGCGATACTGACTGGTTCCAGAAGTGGGGTTGTGAAAGCATGTGTCGTTCTACCTCCTCTTTAACGTGCTTCACCACTTCTCTTTCAAGTTTTTCCCATAATTTCCGACGTTTATGTGGGACTAGTGAAGCTTTCAATCCTCTGCTCCGCCTGTTTACCATCTCACTGAAAATCACGAGTCTGCGGCTAGTTTTTCAGCGAAGAAGACGCCCGTCGTGGTAAAAACCATAACTTCAGTGGTGCTCCCTTTCCGCAATGGATCCTGAAGGAGTGTGCAATAGCAACTCCACTGTCTTCCATCAGGTAAGACCTCCCAGAGCTGTTCCAGTCACTGCGAACTCCGTGAACAGAAGCGATAATTCTGCTGTAGGCGTGGACAATTGACTCGTGACGCACTAAAACGTGCACGAACAAACAACTCGTAGCTGCCCTACTACGAATCAGCTCACGCTGCCTTCCTTTCCAAGTGTGAACAGCGATCTTACTCTCACAGTCCTCGACGATGGCCGAGAGTGATGGCTGGATGTGAGATATACTATGGATTTCTACAACACAACGAAAATTTCCAGCGTCGGAAAAGGAGAAAAAGTTCAAATCATTCTCACTGCGCAAATGTTACGGATATCACAACATCGCCGTTTTTGGGAAATACGAATCTTAAAGATCGCAGTCCTCTAATCCGTGTGCAAATCTTAAACGCACCCGAAAAAGTATCAAATAATCACAAGCGTTCTTTGTCGCATCTGGCAGAAACCTGACGGGATGAGACCGGATAAAACCATCTTGCTCAGCAGAAACTTCGAACAAGCTCGAAAGATTCTCAAAAGCTAAGTGCGAAAACGACTAAGCCCTTTACATAACAAGGGATACGAAGTTATAGTTCAAAATTTACTACGCTACTGAGACCGTAACGATGTTGTACGGGAACCACTGAAGGGTGTTGCATACAGGCCGCTCGTGGCTTATCTCGTTGAACAGTGTGCTTAGCTACTTGAAACTGCGATATTCTCGGTAAAAGCTGTAAAAAATTGAAAGGTTATATTTCCAACATGCTCTTCTTATAAGTAAGTGGTTTCCTATCATCTCTGATCCTTCAAGGAAGCACTCTCGAAGGCATCATCTTACAAAGAAAAACTCGTACCGCTTCTTGCGAGGTAAAGGCAGGAATTTAACATCTAGAAAATTTGCACTAATCATAGAGTAAGGTTATTCAAACAGCCAAACAAAGTCTGTTAAAGGAGTTCAGACTGAATTGCTGGCTAGACTAGTCTGTGCATATTCCAGTATGACATATGCAGTGTTGCAGTCGAATCGGAAAGCTCTCCTATACCTTTTTGATGATTCAGTGGGAAACTAAGCAAGAACTTTTGCCTCGCGCTGAATATAGCGATTTTTGAGTTTCGGCTCAGGCGTTAAGCCGTTCTAGGCAAAGTAAGTAATTGGACAGCAGTATGTCTTCGGCATTAGTTGCTTCTTAACATCCGACCTTATGACCTTAACATCCGAGTAAGTGCTGACCTTATGCGACGTAATAGAGGCAGAGGGCTTCTTTCTCATAAGCTTTAGTTCGTTATCCCTCAAATGCATCAGCAAAGCTAAAAACTGAGTCTCCATAACTGAAAACGTTCTGCTCAGCTCTCTGACCTGTCTAGTTCGCGCTAATAACAATTTTACAACAGAAGCTAATATCAGTCACATCTAACCACAGATATCCTCTCAAAAATGCAATGAATACGGTTTATTGCTGAAGCACTTCAGATCGTTTCCTCGAAGCTTAAAACTACTATGTGGAATACAGCGGTCTCAGAAATTTCTGCAGACATCTCATCACCATAAAGGAATGATCCGTAGCTAATGCAATGGCTGCAGTAAAATTCTGAATCTTATTCGATGTAGGCATGAAGAGAGGATATAAACGGCATAGAGTACGATGACGTATCGGTGGCAATGCGGAATAAGCGTTCTTTGAATTGCAGATGAACTCATCAAGAAGCAGTTAATTGCAGTTACGACAAGCATGTGTTATGTAGCAAACTGTATTTTACAAGTAAAATCATGTGCAACACTAAATAGAACACATGTCGGGATTGAGCAGCACTATATAATAGAACACGTTAGTAGAGGTGTAGGGAAAGGAGGAGGAAGGGGGGGGGGGGAGTAAAGGCTTTCCCGGGCTGTGCAGCGGCTTAACTATGCCCCTTTCCCTTAATGGCACCGTCGTTGTTGAAATTTGCCATTTCTCCAAGATCCTGCCAGACACTCGAACGAATCCTTCCCCTTCCTCGGACAATAGAAGCGAATAGCCCCTATCCAGTCGCTCAAGGAGCAATCTCGCAATGCTGGAATGGCATCAACGAACAACTACAGACTATCATCTGAAGTCATCATAATGCTATAATGCTGCGGCACCTAAGTCGCGAGATTTATAAGAGTGCTTACAATGTACATCAGGCGAGTAACTAGTAACAGACATTGTTACCATGTTTGGGCACTTTAGTCGAAATGGATTCGACGAACTGGACTTCGTCCAACAGAAAAAGGAAGTTGCTCTCCACGAGTAACATGTGACGAATTATCAAGTTACTCCTTGCGCCAACAGGGTTACTGTAACTACAACTATCGCTCGGAATATGCAGCAAAAAAGTGACAGCGACGGAAAGGACCTATACACGATACCACCGAGTTATAAGTCTGCTGTTCAACTTGAAGCAGCGAGTAAACAGTCAGAGGCAATATGGGGCCAGCAAGACATGCCTTTCAGAGCGTTTGGATGCTCAGGAAGAAATTATGAGGAACCAACTCTCTATCTGTAGGAAACTGTGCCAGATGAACAGCCGCTCTTTAACTTTGCTTTTAATCCTGTGGCTTTGCACTGCATTCCTCAAAAACACGATAAGGAGGCTTCAATATTTGGAAAAGAGGTGCAAAGTCCCACTTCCTGTCGCAAACACGACATAACGCATGCATCAAAATTTCTGAATATATATGACGTCTCATAGTAAGAAAGCTATTCTTGTAAAATTTGAAGAAGAGCGCTTAATTTGTTGAAGTGACGAAGAGCTCTTTTACATTTAATTCAACAATAAGCGACGGTTCAGTCCTTAAGACAATCTGAGAAACTCAGCAATAAAAATTCAGCAATTTAGACAATATCTTTTCCCATATCTTCAGATGTATAGTTGCTGCCATTAAGGTTTGTCAAAGAAGGATTCGAGTTCTTCATGCAGCTCGATTCTCTTTGGACAACCATTATAGTTATTCCTCATTTTGAAATAGTCATAGTCTCCAGACAATTGCCCGCCCATTTGGCCTGTCGTCATTTTCACTTAAGATGATGCTAAGAACTGTCAACCGCCCATCCTCGAGCGCGTAAAAGCTAGGAAATTGCTGACCATTGTCCCATATAAGTTTCTGACAGGACGCTTAATCACGTCGGTTAATACCAGTAACTGGATCACACTGCTAAATAAATGTGAAGATCAACTTGGCTTATACCAACCATATTGAAACGCTCTATATAATCACAGAAACGAACTGAACCTCTTTTCAAATGAATAGGAGCCAATGAGTCAAAGTTGGAGCTTCGCCTCCCATGAAAAATGAGATGATCAGCGGGGTACCTCACCTTTTAGTTCCTGTAATTAACATGAGTGATGCTGTTATCAAATCACCTAGCGTTTGCAAGCTATTTGCGGATTACATAAAAAGTGACGCTTGCATACGTTGAAAGACCCCTATTTTCCCAGCGAATGGTCAAAAAGAGTACTTTCCGTCATTAATACCGCCTTTAACTGAACGGCACAATTTTACAGATTTCTGAAGGCGGCATTCGAGATTCGCTTGTAAAATCTGTCACAGTACTGCTTGCAGATTGCAGCTAGATCACTGAGTGCTATCAGTTGTACAGTGATGGCATAAATGGCTGCGGTGCTATACTGCGCACTGCCACTCTATTCTTCATTGCATTGCTTAATTCGACCGAAGATGCCATCTAAATCGAAATACGAAAGCGTTCATCGAATAAACACAACGAATAATACATCAGCTGGCAAACAGCAACATCCTCCAATACAAAGCAGTTTCCGACCACTCTTTGGCCCTTGTGCGACCAATGACTTCAATTCCGCTCTGTTAATGAAAAAGTTGCTCGCTGATGCTGCCTGCCCCGTTGTTCTTCTCGTCACCCTTCACTGCTACTTCCCAAACTTTCGTCTTCTCTTTGTTTCTTTTCCGAATGTAAATCTACTGCTATCATCTGCCAATTTAACATACTGCTACACAATTATTCGCCAATAAATGTGCCTATGCTAACACCAAACGAAAAGTGCATCATGCACACTAAACTGATTCGCATATAAACAGCAGCGTTCCATCCCACATATGAAAGTCATTTCCCCTATATAATACATTAACTGCATTTACCTGTAAGCTAAGAGGAAAATTTTAAGGAATCACATAGGGATTACCTCAAATGGACAAAGGCATGTGAAGCGCAGAGGGGGTCATTTCATTCGCTACAACAAAGCAATAATTGACTTAAGTTTATTAGCATGAGACAAAAGCGAGAAAAACAGCCCTTACAACCAGTCATAATCACAGCACTCCATACAGAATCTCTAACAAACGGTTGTTGACCCCACATATTCTCCTAGCCTTCAGAATATCAGCTGTGTCGAACACCATTGCATACGATCATTAAATCTACCATTTACGTCAACCACAGTCTAATGGATCATAAGCTGCTACAACGACTAAAGACATACGATGTGAATAGCAATACCTCAAGAGCATTCGATGAACATGTTTACGGCCGTTGAACGAGAGGAAACGAACATAGTGTGGCAGTGATGAAAGAGAGCAACGTGCAGGATCTATAATAATAGCACTGTAGAGAAATGACACGAAAAAGACTCTTGGAAAGCGAATGACTTTTTAGACATTTCGGAATGTTGTCAACTGTTTTCCACAGCATTCCACGAAAAAAAGACACTCTCGCTCGATTTTCTGTCATTCACTCTCAAGGATAAACAATGCGGAAGCCTTCGTGCAAGGATCAAGAAGAGGAAAAAATGAAGCCTTCAACTTGTTGAACATCTCCGCAGAACTGGTATAAGCCGCCCACGGTATATATTTTACACGTAATCGGCTGCTTCTCAGAGGGACCATACAAACGTCTGATTGGGGAGGGGAGGGGGCGGGCTGGGGAGAGGCGACCCTTTGAAACTTGTATGAATAAAGAAGATGAATAAGGAAGAGATGAGAAGTTTGTCTCTAACATGATAGCGCTAATTCATCACCACTTCAATACTGACAATTTGTGTTTTGAATAACTGATAAAATTGGTTATTAATTGTTAAAAAAGGCACTGAGGAGATAATGCCATTCTCTTAGCATTTCAACTAATGCTCCACTTCATGATGCGCATTCAAATTCACCAGTTTGATTTGTATCTCAGTTGCAAACGATTGATTCAGCCCGAAGAGAAGATGCTTTCATTGCATTAGATATGTAGTGTAATAAATTCAGTCAAATTCACTGTACAAATACCTCAACAAACTCAGGGACCACTTTCAGCACTACGCTTCTGGCCGCGAACTCTGTTTTTTAAAATGTGTTACCCTTTTCGTTCAAGACATTCCCCTTCCCCCTCCCCCGTCGTTCAGCGGAATGCATTGTGGCAATTCACGGGGGAGCAGATAAAATGAATCGAGGCCGAATGTTAAGCGCTCACCCCCTCCCCCCCCCCCTCCGAATCGTTGTTGAACAAAAACAAATGCTTCGTCGACTCAAAATCAGCCCTCTTTTGACGACTTCCACGTCAATACTTTGAAGGAAATGAACTTTTCGTTATGGAGAATGAAAATGAACAATTTCGTTTGCGGGAAAACATGAAAACAGTGTGATGTGCATGCTGCATTCCTGCTGAGAATTGCAAACTGCACAAAAATTAGTCAGCGAAGAATGATTACTTAAACAGCGATCGGAAATCGTTGATGATCCGAATTCAGTGACGGAAAATCCTCTTCCCTGTTTGTGTTCCTCCGACAGACATCACTTCATCCATTTTCCATGGGAGTTCATGCCCACAACACCTCCCCATCCATGACGGGGCTTTATCTTGGAGAAGACCACCTCTTCAGAGCACTGAATAAGGACAAACTTAAAAAGACATCAAGTTTCAAGATCCAACTGAATGGTTTGCAATAGGAATTCACTATTAGGGGAAACGGCTTGCATGGACGGTGAAGAGAGTGGAAAAATTATAGAAAATGCAATCGAATATACTGATAGAGATTTGTGGGCAAAATTCATATTTTTATTGACAATCCTATGCTAACACAATAAGGAGATATTCGTACTTGTGTGATCAAAGGCAGTTAGCTATTTGCAGACACTAAATGAGCTGACTGTCAGCACCGTTTGATACCACCGCGAAAGACCAACATTGTCGAAAGGAGTACAAGTTATCAGCTACTAAAATGTTTGAATTGAGCTCATCTGAAAAGCAGTCGAGCTGACATGCTTTGCGATATTGCAACCTTTTGGTTGAATGACATTGCGAATTGTCACAAATAATGAAACATTCGCAACAATAATGCACTCATCCAACAGCCTATTCAAGTGTCTCGCATTTCCCAAACGATTTACTTGTTTTCTTCAATTCGAGTGGTTATGAATCCGATCCAAACGGATCTGTATAATTATAACTTTTTGTCTTATATGTTTCTATTATATCAGTATTGTAGAAGTAAACTGACCAAGTTGAAAATTGTCAAAGTTGACCTCCAATTATATAATCTTGTCCTCCGTTGTTCTTATCCCACACAAAATTGTCCTTCCCATATAAAAATGCTCCACAGACAAACAGTGGCATAGACGTGTGAAAACACAGAAACAACGCTGTGTCATAATGCACTTCGGAAATGCCCATTAGCGAAAGCACTGAAGAATCACAATCGTGAGGCACTTCATTACTACATCTTTGAAAAAGAGATAAACCTGTAAAACTTTTGAAAATGGCAAAACGCCGAGTAGTAGAATGGCGCACGAGGAGATGAACGCATTTTCGGGCAATTGCTGGGTATTTGCGAGTGGAGATGCGATCCTGTCGCAACACTTCCTCGTATACAACATGCTTAACAGATACACGTGCAGCAATATAAGATAGAGATAAAATATGTATGCAGTAACACGCAGCAGTTAGTGCTGCGGAGATTCACATGAAGAGAGGTACGCTAGTATGTTGCCCTCAATTCGAGTAAAATTTGTCTCTACTGCACTTAAAAGAAGGTCAACAAAACAAAAGTATTATTGAAGACGTGAATGTTTGCTGTTGAAATTGGAATTAAAAGACGCATAATCGAGCCATAAGAGAAGGACACATCAAAAATGGCACAATAAATGTTATTTAGTGCAGGAAATGGGACGCAGCGCAGACGATTATCTCGAAATTATTCGAACATCACAATCAGATGCGCGCTCGCATCACCGGATAAACTCAAAAATCCCCCGTTGAAGAAAACCCAAATGCTTCTGGAGGCCTGGAGTGGATTATCGAGATGATATTTTGAATAGTGATGTGCTGAACACTTACACCAGGCAAGCGAAAGATGGCCGTCATTCCAAAAGCCGGAAGCAACCAAGTCGACAGCATTGCATGTTACTCATTCTTGCATAAACGAACAGTGTGTACTCGTCTTAACATCTGAATTCTCCCTATTCTTTCAGCTGAGCTCGCAAGCCACATGAATTTGCCACATTTCATGCATTTCACCTAGCCAAAGAGGATTGCGTCGAGAGCGGAAGAGGATGGCAAAAAGAGTGGAGAGGGAAGAGTGGAACTTCGTTGGTTGGTCGCCTCTTTTTTCTTGGGAGGAAAAGGCAATAATGCTCGAAACTTGTACCAGAACATTTTTGAGAGCGCCTTTCGAACAATCTTCGGGTATTTCCGAAATTGGAAACGTAGTCTGATTTTACTTTGTGTCGATTAATTCTAAACATTATTGTTCCTCCTAGCAGACGCATCTTCTAGAGAAAACACCTCATTGGCGGTGTGAATGACGCCAAGGAACTCAGCATGGGCAGTTTCTTCCACACCCCCCTTCATCACTCTTATGAGCACTGTTACAATCGCGGACATCAAACCAGTGAGGATCGTAAATCACCGAACAGGAACACAGCGTATGCAAGAGGGTAGTTTGTACAAATCTTAAGCCGATGCTTGTACAAATCATCTGCAAAACATTCATTTCCACTAACCACTTTGGGAATGCAACAGACCCGACTTCAGTGTTCAAAAATTTCTAGGCACATTTAGTTGCACACATCTCTTTAATGAATCTGTGGATCAGTGGGGAAGTTCATAGAGGAAATCAACTTGTAGCCTTAGATTATACCCATCAAAATTTTGCAACACCTCTCAGCTCAGATGACATCACCGAATGGACATGCTTCAATACACGCAACAACAAAGCCTCGTAATGACGCCATTTCCAAAAGCAAATTCGCTTTGCAAATGCAAATCTGCAAATGCGTACAACAGCTTTGGTCATCAGTCCATTCCGAGGCAACTTTGTCGCGGCGATTTGTATTCCTCGACGTGTACTGTCACTGCATACAACAACACAAGCCTACAACACCTGTGACGTAGCCTTTCCATATGCATAACTTTATGATAGTCAGCAGGTTTTTGTGGATAGACAACAGAAAAAAGTACGCGGACCAAAATTAATTTTACCTCTGCCGCTTTACAAAAATCAAACATTTTTTACAATGAAATCTGACGTCGATGTAGATATGCAGCAAACTAAAGAGTGCCATTTGCATAAACCGTGGTGTCGAGGGTCCGCACAGGAAGAGGAGAGAGGATGTGTGCGGCTAAACACGAAAAGGTCGCGACATGTGTTGACGAGAAAACATGCACGACGGTGATGAATAGTGCGCATACAACAAATACAACAAAGCGAAAGACAGACATCGATGGAGGGAGTGGGGTAAGATACGATGAAGAGCAGATTTTCTTCACCGACTTTCGTAGCGATTGGCGTACCCAAGGCTTTCTGGGGTAGAGCAACCAACCCATTATCCTGGGTTTCACGAAGAAGGCGGTTTCTTTCGCAAAATTTTCCTCACTCATAAAAAAAAGCAAACGAGCATATTTTGACCTTCTCTAATATCAGCCATCTCCTTATCTTTGATATCATTTAAAATCTTCCAGTAATCCACATGGATCTCAGCAACAGCACCTCGTCGTTCCTAAACAAAGGATACTTCAGGCTAACCAACTTATCGTTAGGAGTCGCTCAATCCATAATTATGCGAACGAAAACTATCGAAAGTGAACACCACTGACGGTATGCGTTGAATTTTCCACTGAACGCAATCCAGCAAAAGGATCGATGCGCAGCTTCGCCCACCATCGGGATATTTCAATGAACACCGTTGAAGAGATATACCTATGACGAACCGCCGTGATCGAACCTGCTACTGAGGACATTGATTCAAATACAACCAACCAAACGCTTCCAAAAATAGTCATTTTACAACAGGTATGGCCTGAGATAATTCCTAGGCGAGTTCCATCAGTCGAAATATGCGTTATCAATGAACTGTATCTTACTGAAACAATACGTTGATTTGTTTATAATACGAAGGTAACACAGTAAAAGGATTCTACTTCATGATTTCCCACATTGTGTGACTCAAATCAATGCTTTTATGACCACTTAACACTTTGGCTTAAAGGAAAGCAATAGCATCACCTTAAAAGGGCGTTACGTTGGAACACTTTTAGCAACATGTAAAGGCAAATGCGCCGTTGGAGACCAATTTTATTTGAGCCGTAAATAGACGTGACCAAAAGTCATTTTTAATCATTTCGGAACCGGCTGATACTCTCATCAGTTCTGTGCCGGTTGGAAGCACTTTTAGTCAGTCCGGTGCACACTGACCTTACTCAGCGACAACACACGGCCCTTGAATTATATCGACAGATGCAAAACAAATTTTGCCATTGTTCAAGGCGTATCTGCCAGGTAGGATATGTAAATGTAAGTGCACCTATAGAAGCACATAGGGGTGGATATTAATCATTTCACCAAAGGCATCACCTCCTTCTAACAAAATACCATCGTCATATAAATGACGCTCTTTTAAAAAGCTGATGGAACGACGCTGCAAAGTAATGCACCACCACTGTTTCACTACCTAAGAACGTGATCGGCTATAACTGTATTGAGCGATGTTGTTCTATTCTGCCCTGATATTGTTATATATACTGTAGTGGTTTATTAAAATATTTCTGAAAAAAGAATTCGTCACCAATAAACTTCTCTCACCTTCAACGAAATACCTCTAGAAGATATGATGGCATCCATCCAACAACTCGTCTGAATAGGTTACGAAACAACAAACAACGATCTTTGTAATGACGGAAGATGATGAAGCAAAGATGTTTACAGTATTCAGAATCACTCTTCCATCCCAAACAATTTCCTATTTTCTTAAGGCGGCAGTATTGATGCATCACTGTTGCCTATCCGCTCTGTCTGTCTATTCTGGATACTAAACAACAATCATGTGAATTAGAAACAAGTGATCCTTTGCGAGTTAGTTCACCTGACGATGAAACCGTTGAAAAAACACTCCAAGAAGTGTATTCAACAAAGAAACCTTCATAAACTGATTCAAAGAATCCAGAGATTATCTAATTGCTGCAAAATAATCCAATGCGCTAGATTTGGCCACAAGAATAGCAAGAAGTATAAACGTTGAATATTCATAACGCCGTTCACAGATTGAAGTCTAGAGTGGGACGGGTGAGGGAGATCGAATGGAAGTTGTGATTGGTCTACTCGGTCAAACCTTAGGCTACACCTCCGTTCGTTACAAAATAAAACGGCAGACAAACAGACAGACACAAACATGTGCACGCAGACAGCAATGGGTAATTTAGCTAACAAACATATCGAAATTTTAAGAAGAGTTGCAGCATTCAGAGATGAGAACGGTCTGTGACAGTCACTTATACAACACGTGATCAAGTTCATTGCACAGCTCAATAAACGACGGTCAACCCATCTCATCTTACAGTGACCATCTGCTCGGAAAGAACTCACATTTATATGAGTTCACGGGAGGCCAATTCGAAGAAAAACGAACGCTATTCAGGGGTCGCCGCTCATACGCATAGAAGTGGCGATCATGGATGGACACATTTAACTGAATGACCTTGGAGGAATCGAAATCAAATAAACTGCTTCCTGCTTATTTGTCACAACTGAAACACAAAAGGTGAATACGGGAAATGCGCCATCGAGGTAAGCATGGCGATCGCGTTTAATGACCCTTCGGATTTACAGCGCATTTTGCCGCCAAAAGATGACTCATTCCTCCATTAAGTGCTATCACAAATACCGAAACGCTATGCGATCTGTCGCCTTCTCGGTCATAGAAACATGAAGTGCAGCAATAAAATTTGCATATTTAAATGCCTACAAATATATCAGTAAGAACAAAGTGTAATATTGAGGGAAAGTATGTTCTAGTAAGTTGTATAAAGAATGTTGTTGTTGCAGATCTCCCGAATTACTCCATGCACGCATATGGTGCAGATAGAAACAATGTTTTTCTGAGAGTACAAAGTAGTGAAGTGTTGGGAGGGGAGGAGTAGAAGTCAATGAGAGGTGAACGGAGAGGGGATGTTTGAGGTAATAGTGTGGCACATAGCTCTGCGGGACTTTCTCAACTTTATCCCCTGAACGTACAATATAATCTACATAAACGCTTCACTATCATGACAACTTGTTCCAGCCGTGAACTCAACTTCTCTCTCCTCTCCCTTTCCCCTCCTATTTCCCATCGGTTATTTCCGTGAAATCGGAAATTTGAAGGCTATTTTCAATTCGTTCCATACAAAGTTGTAAGCATCTCGAATAAATCAACGGCATTTGTTACTGAGACAAATAACACCTCTCTTCATAATCGCCGATGTTCAGTGGGTCAACATAAAATGATCCGCTCCACCTTCAGCCCTTATTGCTAATGATCCGCTCCACTTCTGCTTTACATGCCCCCGTTTCACCATCTATGCTTCGCAAGCTTTCTCCCTTAAAAGACGTCACACAACTGATTTATAAATCTTGCTGCATACCTCATCAGATGGAATTTGTTAACACAACAAAACGACCAAATTCGAGACCATAAAATCGTTGATAAATCTGTGCATTGTCACTGACGCATTCCACCTCACTGAAAGCAATTTCCCTATTACAACGGCTAAATTGTACCGCTGGTCGCTATCAACTATCTTAAAATATAGCATTACTTTATTTTACTTTATTCTAGCGATGTATGTAGCTAGAAAAGAGCAATATCCTTTCCATAGAACGCTGCCAACCGCGACCGCCGGCGCCTGAGTAGCGCAGTCGGTTAGCGCGTCAGTCTCATAATCTGAAGGTCGTGAGTTCGAACCTCACCTCGGGCATCTGTTTTCACATCTCCGCTCCTTTGTGCTACTACAGCAGAGCCTTGGAATCAATTCGAAACATACTTTTTTGCGAACACTCAATAGAGTGCTGAACTACACGGGAAGTCTAATCATGCATAGTTCACGGTGCCTGAGTAGCGCAGTCGGTTAGCGCGTCAGTCTCATAATCTGAAGGTCGTGAGTTCGAACCTCACCTCGGGCACACATTTTCATTTCTTCGCTCGTTTATGCAGTTTCACTTTCTGAGTCACTCGAGTACGGGGTCAACTACCAGCTGTCGTTGCGGAAACTAGAACTCTCAGCGCTTTCAAAGCGAAATAAGCCCACTTTGACTTACCGTTCTTGAAGGGAGTAGACCGCCAGCCATTGTGCTACTAGTAGGTGTACCGTCTCGGTTCAGCCTTACCACGTTGATGATACTTGAATGGTTTCATTTCTGAATATCGGTGGTCTCCTCACATACTAACGCACGTTTATTTACGGTCGAATAAAACAATTTAAAAAGAACTAGTAATTTACTTCGGTCGCAACTTTCTGCTAAAACTGAACAAAACGCTGAACTGTATAAGACAATAAGAATGAATATGAAAGTAAAAGACTGCTTAAATAGACTTGCTTATATGCATGCAAAAGAAGAAATTGAAGACATGCAAAAATGAACAACAGTAACTCTAAGTAAACTCAACAAGTGAATATTTATGCATCCTCTCCTCTAAAATCTGTTTCCCGTATTAACCCTTTTCAAAAGATAAGCATCTTATTTAAAATCAGAGCTAACTCTCGACACGTAAAATAGGAAGTTATCGATCAAATCGCTTAAAAAGACATGGAAACGGGCAGCATTTTTCTCGACGAAATAATACAGACCTTTCTAGATTAAGCAGAACGGCTGTAAGTTTCTAGTACGCTGTAAATCTTCATCAACACGAGAAAGGAGAAGCTGAAAACTCGAGATCTTCAACGTGCATGAAGAATGAGTGTCACAAATGAACAAGACACGAAAACGAAGTAGCACTGTATGCTGGGATGAAAACACATTTAACCGAGATGAATATCACTGAAAGCTCTTTGTGAGAGGACGACTCGACAGGTTAACTGTGCATGTTTTTGCACTATAATTAGTCGCAGATTAGTGATGCAGTCGCTTATCCTAGCTGAAGAAGTTTTCATCTCTACAGAGGATTTGTGTAATGAACGCTGTTATAGGGAAATTTTTATAGAAATTCTCCAGCAAGCGAAATAAGAGGAAATTTTAGATGCACTTATTTATATAGAAACGCACAAGACTTCCCCGATCAGATATGCAGATCTTATTAGCAACAACTCTTTGCAGTATAATTTTTTTTTACAGAAGAACTTATCCAGCGCCCATAAAGTGACAGTTGGCACTTCCCAGTTGACCGTAAATGCGAAACGATCAGCATATGTATCCAGATCGCAAAGTTATATCGAGGAGAGAGCCGCATAAAAAGCGAGGCGAAGGCATCGACCAAGGATGCCCTCACAGGGGCACCTCACCAAATGCGATGGTGCTACTCACTGACCCAAAGGTGACCAGTTGAACGGCGAATGCTTGCTTTTTAATGCGTGGGAAGCATACGGAAATAACATGTACCAACAACGTGCACGTTGCGTTAATGCCTAAAGTAGACACTTCTTGTAAGACTGCCTCCCTTTGTTTCATGGTTGGATTCTCTTGTTAATGAATTTTAAATGTAAAGAGGCACTTGATAAGGTGAGGAAATATAAAGAGGCACTTGATAAGGTGAGGAAATATATCTTCACTTCTCATATGTTGAGATTGCAAAAAGCACATAATAATCCCCTTCAGCAGATAGAAACACATATAGATGCGCACTGCTGCTAAAGTTATGTCCCTCCCCCTTCGCGAATCATCACAGTCGAAGGGAAGACAAAGATCAACAGGGCGAGGTAGAGTTGATAGTGGTTAGCAGACTGAGGCAACAATAGCAGAAATCGGTAGATAGAACGGTTTTCAGGAATCACATTAGTGCATTTCTTAAATACGAACATTGTCTCTATGCTGAAGAAGCATATTGAAAACGTCATAGACAGTATATAAAAAACACTGATAAGAAAAATTATCACCAACACTAATGCGTTGTTTTGTCAATAAATATAATTACTCGACCCATATGGCCAAACATTGAGAAGCGTTAAGAGGAAATAAATTTCTCAATAAAAGTTATTTGGATGACTCTCACAATAATTCCATTTTTTCGAAATTTTTGATGAAATATTTCTGAAGCGAAAAAATATTTAGATTTTTGATTAAAAAATGAGTGAAATGTTTTGTTATGAAGTATTTGATACCACTGTAGTCAAAGATAGCGATAGGCAATGTATAATCGGGGTGTAAAGTGATATAGTGAGAAAATATTAATGTTGTGTGCCATCCCTAAAGACGGCGATGTGGTTTGCAGAAGAGACGCATTTATAGAAATGCAGAAGTGCACAGCCTTCGAACNTATAGAAATGCACAAGTGCACAGCCTTCGAACTTCATTATGGAACGTGGTCATAATTTCGAATGATGCCCGAGGCAAAATTCGGAAGTATATGGAAGTAATAACATTGCTAGGCTAACAACGAATAGTTCATAAAATGAGCTTCATAAGAGTAACTGACAACAACGCGTCATTCTGCAATTAAATCTGTGAGTCTAAATATATGATATATGACTCACAAAAGAAATTGTAACGACCTGTGAATTAATTAAGTTCACAACAAAATATTTATAGCACAATCCCCCTATCTCAACTGCCAAAGTATGCAACCCGAAAAGATGGTTAGAGACATAGCTTGATGCAAGAGTGCACTACTTTCAATGCTGCTTTGGCAATGCGAAACACATGTGCGGAAAACAACACAACAGAACCGAAAGCATTTTTAGATTGCAGAACAGAACGAGTTGTTTTGCAGTTGAATGTGCAACAAACGGCAGATGAACAGTCGAGCGTTCCCCCCAGGCGTCACATCAATTTTACGGCCACAGCAAATCATAACATACGAGGAACCTCTAAAAGAGACAGAAAAACACGAAACATGTGGTGTGCAAAAGAGATTTGTCGCACTGAAGAAATATAGGACGACCGTTAGCACAATTATTTGCATTGGCCCTTTATTAGCTAGTTGAAGGTGTCAAATATGCAAACTGGCTGAATTCATGTGAGATGCCTGCGACGGTGCACCAGTCGATGGCAATTATTTTCGAAGTAGGCACGCCAACTTGCGACTCCTTCTTCCTCGATATCTAATAATTCACGTTCTTCTTTCATGGGTCATGTTTACGACTCGAGCCGTAAGTGTAACACACGTGCTCTATTCTTCTACTTCGTCACAATCTCCGCACAACGCTGAGACAGCCGCACCGGACACCTCTCAAATAAACGAAAGGATTACGCTAGACCGCTAGGATGTACGTTCTTGACAATGTTGTGGCTACAGGTATAGCACACACTCACCCGAAGTTCCACTGCTCAGTATCATGCCAGTAGTTGTCGAGGCAATGTTGGTAAGGATGCCACTGCACCCACGTTTGCAAAAACGCAAATTGTCTGAATGCATAAAACTTCCTGCTGCAATCGGTGTCAAACCTAAATGTCATCTTTGATCGTGAAGTTCAAACAGCTGACCAGTAATTAAGCTTATGTTGTCGCCAAGATTACGATATGAGAGTGATGGTAGAAATAATGACTAGAGTGGTTCAGTAATGAAATTCTGCGACAGCGAAGTGCTATGGTGCACAGAGACATCCCCCGCGGTGCTTGAGGTGTGTTATTTGCTCTTGGTTAGAGCAACCATCCAGGCAGAACGGAGCATCAGAACAGGAGAGTGCTACATAAAATGTTGCGAGAATAGAAAGATGACGCCAAATATTCATGAATGAACCAACGGATACAGCTTTCAGGAATCGTTATTAACCAGACAAAGTTCTGCTCGAGAATTCAACGGGAGACCGCAGGATTCCAAAAAGACAAAGCACTCTTCTTCAGAATATGCAAAAACATGGATCAAGTCGCATGTCTTGTTGGCCATGTTCACGAAAGCGGTCTTCATTATTCCGTGCTCAGTTCGTCAACTGCTATCGCAAAGGATTGTTTTCTTGAAAGGCACAACCTCTGCGCGCGTTATTCGTTGCGGCAGAAGTCAGCAAATAATTATAAACAACAAACATAATTCGACCGCGCAAACCAATAAACACTGGAAAAATAACAAAAGGCGCGTAACGGCAAATATAGGAAGCGATACCTTTAAATGACTCCGCCAAAATATAAAACTTAACGAAAACTCATTTGCATATTCAGCGAACTGGATGTCAGATGGCACCTTATTAAACCCGCATGAACTCCCTGACACAAGTAAAACAGAAAGCAAACCTCGCTCGAATAATTTCGCATATTTGTTCGTAGGAGAGTTCACAAATGGGTTCGTCGTTAATCGAGACGATTCGATCACCACATTTCAAACCAGCCTCAGCTGCATAACTAGATGGCTCTACTCGTGATATGACGGCACTGTGAAAAGGCGTCGAACATATCTCCCAAAATTCACCGTCATCGATCGTATCTCTTTCATCCAACCCATTCTAAAACATATTACATTTTCGATGAGTGATCACGAACTTGCATAATGTAAATAATATTGCTTTGTTGATAAGATTGTTGGAAGAGGAAACCACACAGAGAAAAATATAAATTTTTGTTATGGATGAATGTTGACATTCTGTGAACGGAAAGTTATGCAAGAAAGCACTTGAGTCCTTCAGCACCTCTAAACTCATCCTATCGTTCGTATATTTTCTGCAGAAGTGTATCATTACGTAAGTACATTTATCACCTTGACCGCTTTTTTCAACTAATGAACTGTTGAAAATATAATCGTGAAATTTGATAGGCATAACCTGCATCTATTATTCAGCTTTCGTAGGACGGGAGCGGGAGGTTGGGGGGGGGGGGGGGG
>JAARMF010000286.1:69933-100270 GCA_022844705.1 Toxascaris leonina
GGGAGGGGAGGAGAAGTTCAATTTATTATGCTGAAAAGAGCTCACATTCTCAGCTGTTGTTGTAGCCAACCGCTGAGAATGTGAGCTGCAAGTTTGCTATGGAGGTTTTCACATCAGGTCATACAGGACAATGAGGTATGGCATCTAACTGCAGTTTTTTCTCAAACTTTTCTCGTGGACGGAATTACTAAGAGAAGTAGTGAAGACAGGGGGAGGAAGAGGATCATTCAGATGACAATGGTCATTACTTCCCATCATCAAATCTTAGAAAGAGTAGAAAGGGAGGATCCGAGTCCGTATTACGCCTCCGGAACAGCCTCGATAGCGTGTCTATTGATGGTATTGCAAGCATAAACGGCAATAAAGTGCTGAACCTCACCTCAGGTGGGTACACTGCAATATGGCGAATCGTGAACCCGTAACTGAAGTTCGGCGACGGTCGCTCGAGCACTATTCTACGCAGTGACATTCTATCGCATGCATGACGCAACTGAGGATCGAGTTTCGATATCACTGAAATATTACTCGCTTAATAGGTTGCTAGTGGGATAGGAACACGGACGTTCCATAAAACGAAAAATGAAGAAGTGAGAGTGGCACGTGACCGTTTCTGAAATCGAGTGGAATAGGTAATAGCAAAAGTCCGAGTGGCAGAGGACCTGTAATACTGAAACTTATACAAGTGCTAACATGTAACATGACAATGAGTAGACGGATCAGGAAGTGACTTGTGCAGGATCGTAATTTAGTCGGAATTCTAAAAGAGTATACGGCTCCGAGATTAGACGAGCTTCCATGCACATGTAAAAGACATCACTAATAACAGGCATTTTGAAAATAAATCGACTGTCGACTCGTTTCTGAGCATTTCAGTTTTGTCGCCATTGGCGTAGCATGATGTGACTAAACATAACTCTCTTTGAATAGTTCGGGGCTTTTATTGGAGCTTTCAGAAAATTAAAGCCGTGAAGCATTGAAAGCACTTGATGTAGACAATAAGATCAGTAAATACGGACTGCGATAATGGTCTTCACTTCAGGGAATAAAGACTCGAAGGCGCGTTCAGCTTTCCAACGGAAAGACTTGTGAGCAAATATAGTTTGCAAGCTTTTTTAATCAATATCAGTTGAACACAGGAACATCACCCCACTAGAAGTTGAAAAATATTTCACTTATATGAAACTCAACGACTCTTCTTCTATGGGCACCTGCCCGACCATAAGCAAGCAGATTAATGGTATGTTCTTTAAGAGCGCTATATACAACGGCCCACTAAACAACTGCGCTCATTTCGGTGCATTTTCGCAGATCTGAATTTGCAAATCGTGTTATATTGTGACGTAAGTGTCTACTCAGTAACTACAATTATGTAAGCTACTGCTTACCTACTTGAAGTTACTGAACGGATAAGCACATGCGCGCGCACAATGTTATGGCATTTGCAAGGCACATCACCATGTCGTGATGCTAATTAATTATGAAAAATGTTGTAGGTGCTTAAAAGGTGTTTTGTGCATTTTAAAATCTTTTGCAGCAGCCAAGCCACATCTTACAGCCAGTTGAGGTTAGAGAAAGAAATTTTTTATACAACGCTTGTTCGAGCACTTGGATCACATAGAAACTGAACGCACTGTTTTAAGACTTTCTTACTGTTTGATGGCAATTTCGAAAAGCCTTGTATGGAGAGTGGAATTATCAAAACACATATCACACCACCTTACCTGTCGCACTTTTCCACTTTCTACTCTCGCCAGCTGGAGATGCGAACAGTACCCTGATCCAGCGTGTCAAGGCAGTTAGGAACACCTGTTCGGTTGCGTGCTTATTCAGTACGGAGATAAGTGTGTAGGAGGACAAACCCAGCCATACATGAACTAACAAATACCTGCGATCACAGAATACATTTGGATAGATAATTAAACGAGTAGCTGCTTAGAGGACAAATGCAAGTTCATCCGGCTTGGCAAGCAACGCAGCAGTCCAATTGGTTGAATGCTAACTGCTTGAGTAAACAGCAATCCCGACAATGGCATATAGGCACATCGACATAAAAGCAATTACTGATAAGTAGAGACTAAAATAGCTCGAAAATTGTTTTAATAAAACATCACAGATGTCAAGGGGCATATGAGTCGACAGGTGCTAGACTGTGTGAGATTAGAAACCACTTCCAACTAATAATGAGAGATGGCGAGTTGTGACTTCGATAAAATAAACATCGCATGATCAACGTTTTTATCAACAGAAATGCATTACGCGTTACGAGCTTTGTACATAAGAAATCGAAGAGGCGATTGCCTCATTCGACAACATATTCTATAGGAATGAATGCGAAGAAACATTTCAGCGATGAGAGTAGTTCTGCGATGAATCGTTCAGCAAATGGCTCCTAATTGCTGAGGAACTGTCGTTAGAGAATCACACTCGCCCGCCAAGCGTTACACGTCTCTCCCAAAGATTTCCATCAACGTTTGAAAATTAATGCACTATCCCGACGTTAAAAACAGAGACAGAATTTCTTTTTTATTTCGCAAGTGCCTCGCATTTTATCCCATGCATATAAATGAAAAGTCTTGATGAAGCCGTTCACCGATTTCATTCGTCCAATTTCTTATAAATATAACGCAGGATTCAATTTCTGAGCAGTCCTCAACGCTCCCTACGAACGGTTTCGATCGCTGTCTTGTGGAAAGCATCTCACTCTCCCCAACATTACTTTCATCAGCAACCCCTCCGCATCACTTTGCTATGGCGGAACTGTCACAGTGCCATGCAGTGTGAAAGGTGTTATGCTGCCAAATAAGTTGATTTAACATGTCATGCATCGTCACCTTACTTAAATACAAAAACTGTTCGTCATAGCATCGCGTAACTGCTCGATCTGAGTTCAATATAGGTGACAAAGGAAGACCATCGCCTTTGTCTAAAAGCTCCTCAAATTAAGGAAAACGGAGAGTTCCGGAAGTGAATACGTCAAGGCGCATTATAGGCTTCTATATAGGATCACTGTGAAAGGATGAAATATCTCAAGAAAAGATGAGAGGAGTGATGGCACTGCTCTATTTCATGTCTAATGATTTTCACTGAATGTTTTATTTGTCTCAAGCCTCGATTCACGGGTTGTCTAGAAGATCTTATATGTTCGTGCAGTCTGAACTTTGCCATACTTAGGGATCGGGTCGCCACTGAAACGAGCCGGGAACTTTTCGATCAATAGCCGAAAGAGAGTCATCGCTGACAGTAGAAAATCAACTTAAATACAAATCAGATAAGCTCCTTTCAGATGAAATTGGAGGAGCCAAACATTTCTGACAGTCGAGTATGCTAATATCACCGAATGATTTGGGAATTTTCCTCGTTGGCTGAGATGCAAGCATTATTTTCCTTCTAGGGGCACAAGTGGTGCTTGAGGATTCCGATATGCATCTCGCGATGAAACGACTGAGGAAAAATGAGTTCTAAACAACGCGATTATAAATCTGGAAGAGTTGAGTGATGAGCAGTTAAAAATTTGCGAAGTCATAAAAATCGTGGTACATAAAATCCGCAGATGACGCTCAGAAAAAGTCTCAAATGAGAAAATTGGGCTCGATTTCTAAGAATCCGCTATGCACACCAAACAAGACAGCCATTTAATGTGAAAACTGCTGACTTTAATGAGGGTACCGGTGAATAGTTACTTGATGTTTGGAATGAACTGGTAGTTCGAGGATTGATTTTCACAATTCGGTACTACTTCTGATGTAATCTCAATACTCCAAAAAAGTACTTAAATCCAATCAAAGCATCTGAATAGTCAGTTGTCCGATATTTAGCGCAAATTCTGATGAATTTAGTACTATAAAACGTCCACTTTTAATGAAATCGATTGAGCATTTAGATTCGATACATAGAACTATTCATATTATTCAATTATGCAAGGCGAAGAAATGAGTTAAGTTCAATTGATTACTCTTCACAGCATCAGTACCTCCTACTGGTTATTTGAAATTCAAAAAATAATAACGGCCTTCACTTCCTTTAAAATTTGGCTACGCTTTATTCTACCTATCACGGCGGTACTCAATGGGATTCGAGCCTCATTCTTCAAGTTTAATCCAATTGCCGCAATTATTTCGTCAATTGCGCAATTCTCCGCTACACTATGATTGTAAATTTTGCCTTTAATATCCAAAAAAATGTTCGGAGTCACTCTTCGATGGGTTCGCTATAAAAGCTTCAAGATGAAAGCAACAATAACGATGGATTAACATGCATTGCAGAATATCGACAACGTATCTCAGAACGAACGCCGAACAAATATAAAACTCATTGAGGCAATGATAAACACAACCGGAAGCAAATATACAAACAAATAATGTGAAAGAAAAGGAGAGGAGAGAGATTTGGAGTGGGTACGCGGAAATCACTGCAGTGGGAAACGAGACCCGAAAAAGAACTCGATTGAAACACGTTCGACAACAGACACTCCGAACTGATATCATTCGGCTGATAATAAAGGTGGCAAAATCGTGATACGTTAACGATCAACACAGCTCTATCCGAAAATATGTATGACTGACTGTTGAGACGCGATTTCATGTCGAAAGATTCAAGGAACAGTGTGGTCTCGAACTTTGGTCTTCCATTTGCCCGGTTCTTAACTAATCAATTAGCTCCTGACGTCTTCATATATCCTACGTTACTAAACTGCAATTATGAAGTGATGAGAGGCTAGAGGTATTTCAGAGAATGACTATAGAGAAGTCATGGCAGTAGGAAAAAGAAGAAATGGAATAAAACTATTTTGAGAGACCGAGAAAGAAAAGATAGGAAACAGCAATAAAACTCTGCAATGCAGAATTTCCCACACCAATGACAGCAAGGTATGAAACTCGCTGCGGGAAGTGTGACGATGGTAAGCCAACAGTGCTAGTTCAATGTGCAGATCTGCGGCTTGCACATTAGCGTTTATGGACCATCTAGAAGGCTTAGATTCCACTCCCCACTTGAACTGCTTGTTGTAAAGGGGCGGCACGTTGGGCATGGGGAAATGCGAAGAAGCGAATGAAGAAATCACTTGCGGCATACATTATCGGCGAATGGCCTTCAGAATATAGAACGAAAGATTCTTATTGGATCATAGAAGAGATTCGCTGAAGTTTTTAAGGATTCTGTATGGGGTACTTTGAACTAACAGATTTAGAAATTTTTCGCCTTTAAGTTCAGTTTCACCTGAAGTATCTCCGTTTCAATAATGGTGTAAAAATGCGGTCGGCTTTTTGATTACGATGTTTAACCACCAGCAGGTGAACATAAGAGCAAACCGTAAAGATATATAAAACAAAGAGAGAAGCGCGCCAATGGGCGGCATCATGTATTTTTTGTGGCTCCACCGCAGCGGACCGATTGGTTATGCAAATACCCGAGAACAATTACACAGAAAGGAATTACGCATGTTCCGAGGATTCAAACCGAAATTCTATTCTGGTCCACGACCGCAGCGGATTTTAAAATTTCATAGGATCTTCAGATATTTAATAAAATCCATAAAAAGAACGATCAACAGGGATGAGACTGGAGCCAGAATGCATCACGCGATGAGATCATATCTAACAAATTTCGTCGTCGATGATTCCGTGATTAAGAGTTGGAACTGTGAGGCAGACAGACACAGGCATAGACATACGTTCACACAATCACCGTCACCAGTGACTACGTCCATAAAACAGGGTGAGATCTAAAATGGCATCGGAAGGTGAAATACTCTATGAAAGTTTTTCATTGTGAGGAATGCGAAGCGAATTCTGAATGCAATAATGGCTTAGAGACCGCGTAGTAGCAAGATCTTTGGCGATACCACACTAGTGTACTATGGATATATGAGTTTAGCTTTCAGAGTAATCAGAATGCATGCAAAGATGATGTTACATTGAAGTGAATGCTAGAATAGGAAGAGTTGCAGGAAGTAATCGGCAGACGGCTGGCACAATGCAAGCATTTCACATCTGCGTTCGTTGAAGTTCCTGCTTGAACGCATTTATATAGATAGAAAGCAATGTTTGAAGGCACGAGTAGGCCTATAGATCGACAGAAAGTTTGCATTTGCAGAATTAAGTGCGTTAATAATTGATTTTATAACTTGACGAGATGTGACGAAAGGAATGTTTCAAAAAGAACAGCACGATGTGGATGAGATTGTCCCAAAGGATGGTGTTGAGGGTGAAGTGTAGACGAGGGGTTAAATGTGGCAAGAGGCAAGTAGCACATGAGGGATGCATCCAATAAACAATAACGAGTTGCCCGAGCTAGTGCCTCAGTGATGAACGTCATTACGCGCAACATCGCATAAAGGATCTCATCCCTTAGAATGCACTCCTCTATTGCTTCTCAGAAAATCGCCAACCTTTCATCAATAGAGTTACTCGTATTCTTTTTTAAAAGATGTACAATACGAATTGTTATCACATATACAGTAATGTAATGTGCGGAATGAATGTTGCCATTGCTTCAATTTCTGGTACTGTTCAATAATGCGATAGCGAGTATTGGCTTACCGGGCAACGCTTCTCGCTGAACAACATTGTGAAGTGCACGATGCCAATATACCCAGACTTATCTTACTCAACTTCGTTGTCTACAAGCTCGAAGTCTATCACAAGGTAACCTTCGAAATCGATGTGTATTCCACATAATGCTTGTACACATAAAAAATGACTGCATGTCATTCGTAAAATTTTTGATTGGACGTTTGAAGCACTGAGAATGCGATTCTATTATACTGAAAGCAAAGACTACATTCGAATTTATGAAGGGAACGGACTTGAGGAAATGAGGATCTTTCGCCACTTAAGCCCTAATCATTGCTCTTAAAAAACGATGCATTTTTGGAGAACTGCGGAACGAATTAGTAATTAAACGCATCCAATGAAAACTCCTCAGCCAATCAACTGACCAGTAAAGTAGGTAAAGAACTTAAATAAAATAATAATTGGAAATATCGAACTAGAGCAGTTCAGGTGCAATGCAAGTATCGAACCCATTATAGCGACTAGCAATGCGAAGACAAATATCTAGATTACTGGACATACACCTATCCAGTGAAGGACATCCTAAATGCGAATAGGAGTGCTCACATTCAAGACTTGTACTGCCAAGAAGCATTCATTCCACAACGGTATGACTCAGCTGGAATATGACCATCGATGAAACGAAATAGTGGATAATACGAAACACATCGATGGCGAACGATGATAAGAACGTGCCATTCAACGATTCGGAAATGAGGGATGGAATGCGATATAACCACGAATATAGAGAGCGATTCGATGCGTTCACTGTATAAATCGATGTGCACATTCCTGTAGCTTTGAGATCGACTCCTCATTTCACTGTTTGCGACGGTGTAATCACTTCCGATATATTGTAGCGATTTCAGTTATACTGTCATGCTTACAGGTTTTTTCATAGTCTCATTTCAAAACATCTAAATTTGTAGACATCGACTCACAGGTTCTTGATGGGAAGCTGTCAGCAACGATGACCAAGACAGCACTGACTGACAGAAAATTATTTGAAAACATTGTGATGTTGTCAAGATATGAATGAGTAGTGCCCAGTGAAAACAGAAGAGTCTAAACAGCAAAGCTTGAAACGGTGGTGATCATGTCCACCTCTGGTTGCTGATATGACCACAGACGATGTCGAAGAGATCGCATAACGTGGCTGCCAACGAAACCAATGTTTTAAGAAGTGAGATGGAAAGCAATGAAATTTCAACTTGAGAGATTACGAAGAAAACGGAACTATTGAAGGATGCTGACAATTACTGATGTAGGAATAAATACGAACAAAAAACACTTCCGAACAAATTATTGTCAGTAATAACTATGGAATATTCCATAAATGCAGCAAAATAAAAAAGATGAAAAGACGTTGGAGCAATGTATTGAATGAATGTAACGAGGAATAGTATCAGACACAAAATGAGGAAGTGAAAGACTTGGATGATAGACGACACCGAACAGGAACAATGAACAAATGATATGAAACATCGCCGATGATAGGAGCTGGATTATCGCATACGGCACCCATTGCGTTGTATGACGTCCGACACGCACCACCTTGGGCACTCTTATTGTGCATAAATATGTCCTGAAGCATGGCAAATCACACTTGCGGCCACTCTTTTCTGCATGAAGTTTCTTCCGAAAAAAATTGAGGGAATTTGGAACAGGGAATCGGTAATGTAGAATGAACACGAGCAACTGGCCAAGATCAACCCAATCCAAATATGAATTCGAGCAATTCAGTCCATGTAGAAAGTCGGTCCAGTTCAAAATTCGAAAACAGTCGCACACAAACTGTGAAGTTTGTTGGTGATTTTAAAGGAAATTCGCTTTCTAAATTGGCGAAAGCAAATTTTGGGATGGCGCATAATTTGGTTGGAAGCAAGTTTAACGAAAGCGATGAGTGGGCGATCGATAGGATGAATTCAAATTAAATACGCAAATGAATTTGCATAGATGCTTGCATTCTCCACAAAGACGCATAGCCGAACTATTCACTTGACTATTTTAGTGACTATTTATTTTACTATTACTGACTAAAGCTTTTAAGATGAATATTTGCTTCGTTCAACGACTGAAGTGTGCGACATAATCGGATGGATATCAGCTGAAGAAGTAACAGCACAGCTGCGAGGATAGCGATACTCAAATTAACAGGTGTTTTGTGTTTGCTCAGGATTTTCGAATTAACAAGAAGGACGTCAGTCCAGTGACGTCGTTTTAAAGTAATGAGAGTAGGAGCGAGAAAGGAAGAGTTATAAGCTTCAGACTGCCAGAAGGATATCTGTGGCACTCAAAAAAGATCACCTTCAGGAATATGCCTTTGGATGTTGGAGCTCGTGCAACAAAATTAAAGTTAGCAGAAATCATAGGCAGTATGGAGGGCAGAGAAAGAAGAGTGAATAAATATTCCACACCATCGTTAGAAAACTTGGCCCTATGCAGCCTTCGAGGTCCCGTTGAGCTTCGCGAAACGCTGTGCAGAAGCGATGAATTAAGTTAACCTGCATAAAAATTTGTCCAATAAATAAATTATGCGGCTGACTTTGAAAATGTATTAAAGACTACATCCTTAAAGAACGCGTTTTACAAAGAGCACCAAATAATGTTGTTGGAAGAGAGGTTTGTTTGTGTGCAGATGATGCTCGCCATTTGGGAGCACCTACGAGAGACGACGCATGCTCGCGCAACAAGCTTGATGCACGTCTTTTGCATGATCGTATCTCAGTCGAAAACTCTGCATCGGCTCCTCCTTCGATCCAACGTTATCAATATTGCTCACAGACACCACAGATCGTTCGCTGAAAAAGCCTCATTGCTTGATTCGATAGTTGAAGTTGCCATTTTTGTCGGAACTTCTAGTGGCGGAAGTCGCCTTTGTCTGCGCTTCATTAATCTTTCTTGAAGCAGTCGTTCGCAATGCCACATGCGGCCCACTGATTCCACAAATTTTTCGCAACTACTTTTTTCATTGTCTTCGAGATTTCCTACTTCCTCTCACTTCAGCTTGATGCTTGTCAGCCGTCATTTATTCTGCCTATGTCACTGTTACAACTCTCCACCCATGTCAACTCCATCACGCCCAACTTGTTCGCTTGTCTCTTCGATTAAAAGCTACATTTGCAGCGATATGCACCTTTTAACACGTCTCTCCTTTCCTTTGAGGACCATCAACTCTTGCCAGAGGCAACAAGTGAAACATGAAGGTCAACAAGTGAAACAAGGCCTCACCTAAGGTGCTTGCAAACAGCATACATATCTGAAAACCATTTCATTCTACACAGATCGAAAACTAACCAAGTTGCATTGTCTGACCTTCCGATGATTAAAAAGAGAAGGCCAGTCACAAATGTTGTAAATTTTTCAAATTCGAACGATTATATTCGAATTCAATTCACGACTTTATCGCTCAATTCAATTCCCAACAGCCGAACTCTTCCTTTCCCAGAGAACGTCTATAGGTCTTCTGTGGATAAGCATTAGTACTACAAATCACTAGTGTTGCAAATACCCTACCATCCCTTTTTACGATCGCGCATCAAAAAAATGGACATTGTTTTTCTGGTATCTGCACTTGACACGTAGCATGTATACCGACAAAGTCTATCAAAGTGAATTTTGTGTCTGCTTTTGTGGCAGAGTTGTTCCTATAAAAAGGCTCCTCGGAAGCGAAAGTTTGACCACCATTCAATAGGCACTACGATACGATTTAGAGAATGAAGGCGGCATATTGTACACTGTTGAAGGAAATAAGAACACAAGCGGAGTCAGTGTCCGAGCACAGTCAAACGCCGCATTACATCATCTCAACCGCGATTGCAACATTCAGCACGTTTACAGAATTCGTGTGCCAAGTTTACACAAAAAATTTTGCATGAATGCATTCGCCAGCAGAAGCCATCTCTCTAGATGCTTCTGAATTCAAAAACGGTGCCATCACCACCGTCAACAGCAGATGAACGAACCGAAATTAAATCACTTATCCAATCGTCAAATCGTCCAACTGGTCAAAACTAGTTGTTACGTTAAGAAGCTCACCTCACCTTAACTTAACAACCTCTGTCCAGAAACTGTTACAGGGATCCCCACTTTGAATGACACCTGTATATAGAGAACGTTTAATTCTATTTTCTTATATCAGAAACCTCTCTATCTCCATATTACATGTGCATCCACCAAAGAGTGCAGCAATGTAATTTTGCTGACATAAATACAGTATTCTACTCTGCATCGGTGACAAACTTGCATAAGATGTCTGAAGTATCGGAAACGAATGATGAATGGCACAAGAATATAGAGAGTGCTTGTAATGCAAATTAGGTAATTTGAGACATTAAATGAAATATTTCAAGTAAATATTTTTCTGCTTTTATTAGGTCGATGATTCTAGCTTTATGTCGTTTCATATTTTCTTTTATATGCTTTTACATGTTCCACTGCAGATTAAAGTCACGACATGCTGCAGCAATCACAGTCAAGATTTCAAACGAACGTCGCACACAGCCATCAAAGAGAATGGGCTAGGCTCCGTCCCGTTATCTGCGAGAAGCATCTCGCTCTCCTCTTGACAAGGATACAGGGTTCAATTACTTTAAACTATTTTATTACACATTCTTATGCGCATTCTAGTTCTACATATTGCTCCTCATACGCCATACGAAAGACTGAAAAGGAAAAAGAAATTGCAAATGAGAGTCGATTAGTCGTCGCACCCAGTTGGCACATCCATTTTAAGGTTTTAGGGCTGTAATAAATGCTCATGAATGTATTTCTACAATGTTTCTTTTTCAAAAGCTTTTCTGTCTTCGAAAGAAATTTATGGGAAGACAGTGAGACAGTTGACGAACGAAGACATGGATCGAAGTGAAGTCACTTAGTTCTCGTATCAATTGGCAAAAGCACAACCGAGATCAAAGTTAGTCAGATCATTTAAATTCCTTCCTCACATCAGCTGAATAATCACCAGTTAGAAATCATCACTGAAGGCCACTTGCATTGTTAAAACCGTGGCTAATTTTCAACACTGACCGAATTGAACTCTCGTCCATGAACGTCAAAAAACAATCATCTCTTAGTTGCAAGTGTCCATCCAAAGGTAGGAAATACACACTGCGAAAATAGCACAATAACGTCGAATGGCTATACCAGTGACAAATTGTGTTTCATTTGTCAATAGGCTCACTTCCTCTCTGATTTTGTGGCGTTCATCAATTTGAGTTCATCAAGGCGTATTGTGCATGAACAACGCTTAATAAATTGTGGCAATATTTCACAAACGTTGTAACATTCTCTGAAGAAAAACACGAATTACTACAAGAACACTGATAGCTTCTTTAGAGGCATTTACTCGCTGCACTCTCGAATTTTCTGATGAGTTTTGTTGCATAGTTCGGTTCATAGGTGGACGAATGCGCCAGTACAAAGAGATCCTTAATGCTCTCCAGCAGTTAATGCACTTCTAGACTAGCTGTAGAACAATTAAGAAAGCTGTTGCAGCAGCATTTCCGACGCTGTCTTCGCTTGGTGGTCAATCTTGCCACCAGCCTGAAGATCGGAACAAAACACGCTTTTGCACTTCCACTCAACACATCGGAAAAATAACAAAGTTTGTATATATAAGAAAACGACGAAACGTGCAACAGTGAGTTGGCAATGGGCTTTCCAGTGAAATCGACATGTTCAACAAATCTCCAGTCTAAAAGAAACTTGTTTACGGCAGCATTCAAAAGATCTTGAAAGGACAATTTTTAGAGGGTATGCCGATCTAATATGCCAATAAATCACCTGAAGATGATAAATCGCAACCGAACGATGGTCGGAGGTTATCCATTAGTGATCATATCCATTGAACTTCCTCATCATAGCCTTTATGGGTAGCGACCAGAAACTGTCAGACATGAAGGCAATCGCGCAGACATGCAGCGAGTATGTTTGCGCCAGTGTACGAAAGGAATATAACAACCATGCTTTTATGGGTGTATTAATCGAGCAAAGGCACAACAACTATGGGATGTATTATGGCGGATAATGCGCGATTTTGTTACAGCCTGACAAGCATGAGTAATCAGGCATAGAGATGTCATCGATGGGCTCGAACTCGAGCACGAACTGCAGCAACCCTTGACCAAAATGTAATGTTGGTAGCGTTTAGAAATGTTTTATAAACGGAGACCTAAGGAAGAAATTAGCAAAAAAAGGTTATGATTCATTGAAAGATCTGTGGATACATGAAACAGTTTTGAGAGGAACTCAATGAGCTCAGTCAGATTAGCGAACAAATTTACGCAATTATGGCCTTACTAGGAAAAGCTTTTGCCGCAAAAACCTGTGATAAGCACCACATCACCATCGCAGCCGATAGGTGCGCCATGCAACTCAACTTGCTCAATACTTTGCTACGCCGTGCAGTTTTAAGTGGCCGGATTCCTCTCGACAGTGCCATTTACCTCGCAGTTGATTAGAAGGAAATTGTGACCTCATTTCACAGCCTCGTGAATTGCTTGTTGGGTCATTGCCGTATCAGTTTCGTCTCTGAAAAACAAAAATGAAAAAAACATTCGGTTTTAATGAAAAATGCGCTGGTCTGAGGCGATGTTTTAAAGAAGAAGTCACTCTCGAAGCGATCGAAATATCCGGCAGAGTCAACATTTGTTCAATGCCTCACAACAGCAATGTGTAAACACGAAAAGCCTTACGATCTTTGCTTGGTATTAGCAGATAAAAAGCGGAAATATGGCCGCATCCGGTAACACCCAGAAATGGGGAATGGAAAAGCCGTGTAACGCTAGATTTCGGCAAACAATTGCACTAAGCTTCTGAATTAAATCAAATGAGAGAAATGGTGCTAGTAGAAATTTTTGAGAAAGCTCTTGGCCGTAGACTTGAGAAACACGAGTCAATAAACATGGCTTAAGCTAGAATATAGCAACAAGGATATTTGCAGTACAATCAGCTCTGCGTTTTCTAGTCCTTCAAGCCACTAGTCGTTAGAAGGTGGTTGATCACATTTACTGCAGCACTGAGCGTTTTCAACGAGGTGAACACTTCGCGATTGGTATCGACGTCTGCGTACGCTTCCATTTGCAAATATTCTGCATCTAACCTATCAGTACAACTATAAAAAGTGCAACTTAACAGGTGCATTTGTAGTTTGGACTGGTGGAAATATTTCGCGGACACNGATGTTTTAAAGAAGAAGTCACTCTCGAAGCGATCGAAATGTCCGGCAGAGTCAACATTTGTTCAATGCCTCACAACAGCAATGTGTAAACACGAAAAGCCTTACGATCTTTGCTTGGTATTAGCAGATAAAAAGCGGAAATATGGCCGCATCCGGTAACACCCAGAAATGGGGAATGGAAAAGCCGTGTAACGCTAGATTTCGGCAAACAATTGCACTAAGCTTCTGAATTAAATCAAATGAGAGAAATGGTGCTAGTAGAAATTTTTGAGAAAGCTCTTGGCCGTAGACTTGAGAAACACGAGTCAATAAACATGGCTTAAGCTAGAATATAGCAACAAGGATATTTGCAGTACAATCAGCTCTGCGTTTTCTAGTCCTTCAAGCCACTAGTCGTTAGAAGGTAGTTGATCACATTTACTGCAGCACTGAGCGTTTTCAACGAGGTGAACACTTCGCGATTGGTATCGACGTCTGCGTACGCTTCCATTTGCAAATATTCTGCATCTAACCTATCAGTACAACTATAAAAAGTGCAACTTAACAGGTGCATTTGTAGTTTGGACTGGTGGAAATATTTCGCGGACACTATCAATTTCAAATACGCATCACCTACGTGATCTAGATGTGCACATCGGAAATCAGCTGTTCTGAAGAATTAAGGAAAGCAAAATATTTGCAGCGACTCATTGCAAGAAAACTTTCTATGCAGACTGGAAAAGGTGAGGCAGACGCTTTGCATTTAGAATGTGCTGCAAACAATAAATCCAACACTGCTCCGAACACGCTCAAAAAATGGGATTATATGCCTTCGAAATAGAGAATAGTTTTATAAACAAATGAGTGGAGAAAAGAATATTGGCACATGTTTGTCCCTCCAAAAGTGATCACAAAGATGTGCAGTAACTGAAAGAACGGCTCAAGACGATATGCTTATGTACACATGCATCGCGATTTTCAAGGATCTACTGAACAATTTCCACTGTGGTGATGAATGTGTCTAAGTTTGCTGATGACATTTCACTTTCTGTTCAAAACGCCATTTGAAAGCCGCATGAANTAGCAGATAAAAAGCGGAAATATGGCCGCATCCGGTAACACCCAGAAATGGGGAATGGAAAAGCCGTGTAACGCTAGATTTCGGCAAACAATTGCACTAAGCTTCTGAATTAAATCAAATGAGAGAAATGGTGCTAGTAGAAATTTTTGAGAAAGCTCTTGGCCGTAGACTTGAGAAACACGAGTCAATAAACATGGCTTAAGCTAGAATATAGCAACAAGGATATTTGCAGTACAATCAGCTCTGCGTTTTCTAGTCCTTCAAGCCACTAGTCGTTAGAAGGTAGTTGATCACATTTACTGCAGCACTGAGCGTTTTCAACGAGGTGAACACTTCGCGATTGGTATCGACGTCTGCGTACGCTTCCATTTGCAAATATTCTGCATCTAACCTATCAGTACAACTATAAAAAGTGCAACTTAACAGGTGCATTTGTAGTTTGGACTGGTGGAAATATTTCGCGGACACTATCAATTTCAAATACGCATCACCTACGTGATCTAGATGTGCACATCGGAAATCAGCTGTTCTGAAGAATTAAGGAAAGCAAAATATTTGCAGCGACTCATTGCAAGAAAACTTTCTATGCAGACTGGAAAAGGTGAGGCAGACGCTTTGCATTTAGAATGTGCTGCAAACAATAAATCCAACACTGCTCCGAACACGCTCAAAAAATGGGATTATATGCCTTCGAAATAGAGAATAGTTTTATAAACAAATGAGTGGAGAAAAGAATATTGGCACATGTTTGTCCCTCCAAAAGTGATCACAAAGATGTGCAGTAACTGAAAGAACGGCTCAAGACGATATGCTTATGTACACATGCATCGCGATTTTCAAGGATCTACTGAACAATTTCCACTGTGGTGATGAATGTGTCTAAGTTTGCTGATGACATTTCACTTTCTGTTCAAAACGCCATTTGAAAGCCGCATGAAAGAACTGCTAACGCCAAATATTATACCGAATTTTATTGAATGTCCTTGCGACACAATTTTTCATTCGTTAAGCATCATTGTGAGTGGGCCAAATTNAAGCTTCTGAATTAAATCAAATGAGAGAAATGGTGCTAGTAGAAATTTTTGAGAAAGCTCTTGGCCGTAGACTTGAGAAACACGAGTCAATAAACATGGCTTAAGCTAGAATATAGCAACAAGGATATTTGCAGTACAATCAGCTCTGCGTTTTCTAGTCCTTCAAGCCACTAGTCGTTAGAAGGTGGTTGATCACATTTACTGCAGCACTGAGCGTTTTCAACGAGGTGAACACTTCGCGATTGGTATCGACGTCTGCGTACGCTTCCATTTGCAAATATTCTGCATCTAACCTATCAGTACAACTATAAAAAGTGCAACTTAACAGGTGCATTTGTAGTTTGGACTGGTGGAAATATTTCGCGGACACTATCAATTTCAAATACGCATCACCTACGTGATCTAGATGTGCACATCGGAAATCAGCTGTTCTGAAGAATTAAGGAAAGCAAAATATTTGCAGCGACTCATTGCAAGAAAACTTTCTATGCAGACTGGAAAAGGTGAGGCAGACGCTTTGCATTTAGAATGTGCTGCAAACAATAAATCCAACACTGCTCCGAACACGCTCAAAAAATGGGATTATATGCCTTCGAAATAGAGAATAGTTTTATAAACAAATGAGTGGAGAAAAGAATATTGGCACATGTTTGTCCCTCCAAAAGTGATCACAAAGATGTGCAGTAACTGAAAGAACGGCTCAAGACGATATGCTTATGTACACATGCATCGCGATTTTCAAGGATCTACTGAACAATTTCCACTGTGGTGATGAATGTGTCTAAGTTTGCTGATGACATTTCACTTTCTGTTCAAAACGCCATTTGAAAGCCGCATGAAAGAACTGCTAACGCCAAATATTATACCGAATTTTATTGAATGTCCTTGCGACACAATTTTTCATTCGTTAAGCATCATTGTGAGTGGGCCAAATTGTTGAATGAACTCTAGCTGCTAGCAGCTCTCCAGCTTGCTCTCTCTTCAATCCTTGCAAGAACCTTCAACAGCATTGGTTAACCTAATGATACACCAGCTAAGCCTTTTCGGTTGCAAGGTTATGGAAAGTACCTCCAGAAACACAAACCTCAAACATACGGAATTCGCTAAGTCCAATTTAGTTTGTTTCCTTGCTTGTTCGCCCCTCCCTTTCACCCTTTCCCAGCACAAGATTGGGCCACAGCAGAAGATAGCTACATNATAGAGAATAGTTTTATAAACAAATGAGTGGAGAAAAGAATATTGGCACATGTTTGTCCCTCCAAAAGTGATCACAAAGATGTGCAGTAACTGAAAGAACGGCTCAAGACGATATGCTTATGTACACATGCATCGCGATTTTCAAGGATCTACTGAACAATTTCCACTGTGGTGATGAATGTGTCTAAGTTTGCTGATGACATTTCACTTTCTGTTCAAAACGCCATTTGAAAGCCGCATGAAAGAACTGCTAACGCCAAATATTATACCGAATTTTATTGAATGTCCTTGCGACACAATTTTTCATTCGTTAAGCATCATTGTGAGTGGGCCAAATTGTTGAATGAACTCTAGCTGCTAGCAGCTCTCCAGCTTGCTCTCTCTTCAATCCTTGCAAGAACCTTCAACAGCATTGGTTAACCTAATGATACACCAGCTAAGCCTTTTCGGTTGCAAGGTTATGGAAAGTACCTCCAGAAACACAAACCTCAAACATACGGAATTCGCTAAGTCCAATTTAGTTTGTTTCCTTGCTTGTTCGCCCCTCCCTTTCACCCTTTCCCAGCACAAGATTGGGCCACAGCAGAAGATAGCTACATTCAAGCAAGTGGGATGCATTAGCCATACGAAGCCCTTCAATGTACGTGACTACTGCAAATTATTGAAAAATATATAACAACAGCGATCATCAGATCTCCACTGAGGTGGGTCCTATCCTTCTTCGTTCGAACGGCATTCAAAACAAAGAGAGCTAACTGGCTATCGAAGCAGCCAGCTGTCACTAGTGGTGTTCCACAAGGCGGTGTGCTTGGATCCCCCTCGTGTCGTGTGTACATTGACGACGTTTGTGAACGATCGTCAAATATGTGACAGTTACTTCCTAATGACCCGCAACTTTATAGATCATTTGTGCACTCGGCAACAGATTTTTAAGCTTTGCTAGATAACAGCCCACTAGAATTCAGTGCTTCGTTCAAAGCTAGTAACCGGACATTTCTTAAGGAAAACGCAGCATTATGCATTTTAAATGCGATCATAATTGCCCGTTGCATGTAGATGAATCGCTCTTACCTGTTGGGGAGTATCCGCAAGCATGCGGTGTTCAGAGCCATTTATGTTTGCGTAAGTTGTGTCCACATGCTTTGTTGACGAGCACGTCTGTGGATATTTCAGTTTACTCTATTGAACAAAACTTTTTTACGATTGCAGCATATCTGTGATGCTCTGAAGGCTCGATGCAGTTGTTTTGTCTTCATTGTGCTGTCATATTCCAAAACGGATAAAAAAAATCCCTGAATTTCTTTATGTGAACTTCTACTTCCCTGCACAATCTCAAAATTACTCCGAATTCTCAAAAAATTAGCCCAAATTCCTGAAGTTTGACGATCCTTTGCAGGTAATGGCATTAACGTCTAATTATTTATAACTTGCGCTCATCAGTAACAGTAGCAAGCACACAGGAAAAGAATATCCTCAAACAAGAACTACGAATACCAACAAACAGCAAAACATCAGTTCGGGAGGATACACCTCTCAAAACTGCTAAAAATGCGAAATCACTTGCACACATGTAGAATTCGTTGACTCGACGAGATGCGCGTTACCGCATTCACTGCCCACATAACTCCATCATGCAAACATCATTTCGTATGCAACACATCTGATGACTCATATTTGGTCATTGAACAGTGCGGCGATGAAACGCTCAACCAGCGGCTCATATGCAAGATCCAACGGCGAGAACGCAACTTCGATTTCTTTTAATCTCATTGAGTGTGGATTTGAACTGCGCGAAATTTCGGCAGAATATAGCAAGTAAAATATGACCTCATAAAGTTTGTTCATCTATAAAATAACTTCAATTTTCTAGCACGCAAATTTTAGCTACAACAGAAACAGACAAATGTTGCAGCGTTCTCTCATATCAAAGCACTGAAGAAATCTGGTCAGTTGTACCTCTCTGAAACAATAAATGAAACAGTCTACGACCAGTGATAGCAGTAAAGATTGAGCAATGGCCAAGCAATATAAATCAACCAATGATGCATCTCACTCCCACTTCTTAAATGTTTGAAGCCAATTTCAAAATGCTCTTTCATAAATAGAATTCCACCATTGAAATCGGCAAATTCTCATTGGCGGCCGCTTGACCATTAATCTCTGCTGATACAACATTAAACATTTCAACTCTCAGTTGCAAACGACGAATTTATATCAATCAACAGTCTTTCACAGCTTTCGAGTTAGGTACTAATGAAATTCAGATCTTTTGAATTTCTGGGACAACTACTGCTTCTGGCTTGCAACAACTGCGGAATATTTCATCTTAGTTCCATTAGTAACTCGCGGCAGTGAGATCCTCACTGCACCATTCCATAGAGGAAGTAATACTCCCTATACCCATCGCCCTCCTCCACCACAGCTCACTTGTCGTTTGTGTATACGACAAAGTCGCAGCTTCCGCTACACAACCTAAGTCTTCAAAAGGAATCCACCAAATCCTATTTCAAGGAAAATCGAAACTTTGGTAGTTGTCGTTCAATCAGGGTGAAAGCACCTCGCTCCGCTGAAACGTGCAAATGCTTGGTTTATATGAAGCCCCCGCTGAATGCAATCACCGTTGGTGTTTTTGTGGTGCACGAGACAACATCAGACATGGCAAAGGTCGCAGATGGATCTCAAATAATTCAACAGGCTCTCGAAGTGTTCTGTTAACGACATTCAAAAATTGTCCTGTAGGCTGTCGCGGATTTGATGAACGCCTGGGGTAAGGAACCGAAATGATGAACGCCTGGGATAAGGAACCGAAATGATGAACGCCTGGGGTAAGGAACCGAAATGATGAACGCCTGGGGTAAGGAACCAAAGTGATGAACGCCTGGGATAATTAACCGAAATGATGAACGCCTGGGATAGGGAGCCGAAGTGATGAACGCCTGGGACAAGGAACCGAAATGATGAACGCCTGGGGTAAGGAACCGAAATGATGAACGCCTGGGATAAGGAACCGAAATGATGAACGCCTGGGGTAGGGAGCCGAAATGATGAACGCCTGGGGTAAGGAACCGAAATGATGAACGCCTGGGATAAGGAACCGAAATGATGAACGCCTGGGATAAGGAACCGAAATGATGAACGCCTGGGATAAGGAACCGAAATGATGAACGCCTGGGATAAGGAACCGAAATGATGAACGCCTGGGATAAGGAACCGAAATGATGAACGCCTGGGATAAGGAACCGAAATGATGAACGCCTGGGATAAGGAACCGAAATGATGAACGCCTGGGATAAGGAACCGAAATGATGAACGCCTGGGATAAGGAACCGAAATGATGAACGCCTGGGATAAGGAACCGAAATGATGAACGCCTGGGATAAGGAACCGAAATGATGAACGCCTGGGATAAGGAACCGAAATGATGAACGCCTGGGATAAGGAACCGAAATGATGAACGCCTGGGATAAGGAACCGAAATGATGAACGCCTGGGATAAGGAACCGAAATGATGAACGCCTGGGATAAGGAACCGAAATGATGAACGCCTGGGATAAGGAACCGAAATGATGAACGCCTGGGATAAGGAACCGAAATGATGAACGCCTGGGATAAGGAACCGAAATGATGAACGCCTGGGGTAAGGAACCGAAATGATGAACGCCTGGGATAAGGAACCAAAATGATGAACGCCTGGGATAAGGAACCGAAATGATGACCGCTACTGGTTGCCACGTAAGTCTCCATCCTTTCACGTAATGCTACTATCAAAAATAGATCCCTCCCGTTATGAAAAGTTCCTGCCGCCGACAATGATGAGAGCGTCTGGACACTTCCATCAAATGGCGGTTGCGCTGGAGGCAACCTTCGCCACGGAGCAGTTCTGCTGAAAGACGTTTTCGCAGTGGCACTCCTCTGCTCTTGAAAAATTTCTTTGCTTGAACAAATTGAATCATTTTCTAGATGATCATTTCACAGGAAGGCATTGCTTAGTTCGCCGACGAGAGCGTATGAAAGATCAACACTGCCCAGATCAACACGGAGAACGTCGACTAATTAACAGTAAAAATGCCCCGAGGCTGAAGTGGTGCCAACGAAACAGTCCAGTTGTTTCAGCCACTGTAGATAAAGTGGTTAAGCGAAATTGCTCAGAACGACTAGAATGTCGGTAATACCATGGGATATTATTTTTGAGGCTGGTGGACCTCAAGATGATTCAGGTCTTTAGAAGATCGTGTTCACGGTTTCTCTGATAGAGAAGAGATTGGAATGTAAAAAGTGTAAAGCAACGAAAGATGCCTTGTAAGTTCAAATAATCAATAAAACGCGGTACGCAATTCAGATTCGCTGCTGGTCTCAGTTTTGAGAGCAATCACACTTACTTTATCAAATCTTTTTTATGCCATAGACACTCCAGCCACGGAACTCCTCTATCGTTGAAATATTATTGCTCTGTTTCGAAGCACAAAGAAAAGCCAGAGGAAGGCTTTCAGATGTTCTTAGCCTAGACTGAAGGCAAATCATGAAAAGGAACATGGCAAACATAAAGCAGAAGAGGATGCAATGTAAATAAACGACAGGATGAAGAAACAAGAAGATATACGTTATGCCATTCTGAGTCTCGCAGATTCATAGTCGGCAAGTGGGCGGAATGGATTCTTTTGAAATCGAGATCATTCAAGGCGGCAGCACATTCTAAACGTGAATGACACGACAGACGGAATTGTGGTAGGCAAAGACAGAGTACTGGAGCTTTCGAATCAGCTTAGAACTACGTAAGAAAGCCGATCTGGTATTTTTTATGTGGTTGCAGGCTAAAAGAGTACTCATGGTCGTGGCTTGATAACGAAGGAATGATTCGAGCTTGGCGTACTACATCCTAGTGTTTTTTGATCAAAAACTTTTCCGGCAGGTTCGATAAGCGCTTCAGCAGGAACCACGGAAGATTTTTCGAAAGAGCATTTTCGTAAAATTTTTACTATCAATTGCCCTCTCGGCAAATTTCAAGAAGCACTTCTATGGACGATGGTCTCAGTGTTATAACGATCTCCAATTCTTTACCGCAATGAGCTTTCATTACCCTCCAAACCTCATAGCACTTAAGTTCTGCCTTTCTAGCCTAGATGAAGCATAATGTTTGCCAAAAGACGTTTCCATATTACAACCGCTAGCAGCTACTACCCATAGTTTCATATGATGCGTCGAACAATGCTCTGAGTACCATAATAAAAAATTTAGGCTAATAATAAAAGAAAATAGTATGTCGATGAAATGAAAACAATAAACAAGAGTTGCGAGGGAAAACATCAAAATCGCGATAATTACGCTGTGTGATGGCTAATAGTGAAGAAGATCGAATAGATGATGGTCGAGGAGGAGAGTGCTCTTGAGAAGCCGTTGAGTGAGGCACGATCTTTGCGTCGGCCGTCGGACAACTCTCACCAACCTCTCTCTCTTCTACAAACACACCACACTCTTACGCATTCTCAACGGAAGTAGTACATACTTGTAATTTGGTAACAAGCATCGCAACTTAGGTGGGAATCGATTTTGAATCGTGCAAAAATCAGTCAGAAACGGGCAGGAATTCGCATCGACATGGATTGCGCGACGTATGCTTTTGCGTTCCGCTTGCCCCAGCTTGGCAGGGCAAAATCAGCTATTAAGATTTACGGAGATTGCTGAGACGTCAATAACGTTCTATTCATAAATGCCTTATACGAAACTATGCAAGTAATCTCGGTAACACACCACTCATATGACGGTGTGAGTGAGAAGTTTCTTGTCAGCCTTTAAGATCCCTCATGCACCTCTGTGTCACTCGATGTGCACTTGACAGTGATGCCATCCAACCAAAAACTATAATACTTTTTGTACTGTACTTGTATTTATACCAAGTATAGCATAGTACCGCAACAAATTTAAAATCGCAAGTGCAGTATAAGTACCGTACAGTCTGATTTTCCGAGTGTGATACAAGTACAGTGCCGCACTGATTTTTCGGAAGAAGGTACATCATACCATTTTTTCACCGCACTTCTACTTAAAATGTACTTCGCTGGCGGGAGGTTTACAGCGGCGTTACTGCGCTCTCAAAGTTCCAAATTTTACCATTGGCTCCCAACGCGTCTGCCTCGATGGAGCGATTGTTTTCGCAACGTGGGATCACTAATGNGTGTTTTCGCAACCTGTGATCACTAAGGTGGCAGAAGACTTCGAATGGAGCAAGTGCTTTTTACAGAAGAAACTTTTCCTATATGCGAATCATGCTATGTGGTCTTCAATCGAGTGTTAAGGATCAGTTTCCTTATTATCCTTATTTCTATGTTTTCTATTGTTAAAAGGGACAGCGAACCGACAAATCGCCTCATGGCTTTGACGTTGTTCATGCCAATTGATCAGTCGCTCTCTTGCATGTGCCAAACGCAGGTGCAACATCGTATAGGCAGAATGAAGTATGAGAAAACCTCTCGTTTTGCAGCAGCAATTTCATTTTGTCGCAGTTGTTTACTTTGGGTTCTGTTGCTCATCACTGCAGTTGTTCATTTCAGATGGCTTTATTATTTCTTATTTATGTCAGTGATGTCTGAAATTGTTCCTGAAATCATTTGTTGGGCTGTTCGCATAAAAGCAGACAATACCACTATTTTCAAGAGAAGCAGCTCAAATAGAGGAAGCCTCAGAAACATTTGAAAAGTTTCGCAACGGGTGCTGCGTTATTAAGCGTTTCTAGTGATGGTCAAAGGTGCAAATAGATTCACGTAAACATTTGCTTAGGCTTCTGATGTATGTATATGCTGTTACAAAAAAAGTGTTCAGTGTTCCTTCTGAGCGCTGTGTTTCAATCTCGCATTCTTGTTCCGCGGTTCATTCCCCAACTGTTGCAGTTTATACCGGTGCGATGCTTTGGAAGTGTTCGGTGTCTTCCCGATTTTTGTGTCCCTAATCTCGCATCTTTGTTCTGCGAAGCATCCCTCAACTACTATGTACTTCATGCCTGTATGTTTCTGACCTCGATCGTGAATATTACGTTGTCTTTCTATGCTTACTTTGCGGTTTTTTATCGTTTCAACCAGTGGCCATATTCTTCTATCCGACGGCTCGCACGGCTTTGATGTGTTTTACTCACCGATAAAATGGTCTGTGCTCTTTTATTCATGCATGTTAAGAAACACTCTAGCTGTTTTTGTCGCATTGCTATGCTTTTCTGAGCATATTAACACGACCTATTCTTGAAACTGCTCTCTGAATGAAACCTGTCCACTGTTGGGGAGCAGAAAACGCATCACAAGGCTGAAGCACCGCTCGTTTATTTTCTTAATTAGGCATAAATGCAATGCGTAAAAATAAACATCTTTTTTTGGTCACGACTGATTCAGTGCAGCAGCACTCTCATTAGCCTGCTTTCACTGGGAGGTAACGACACCTTCCGAAGCTGTAACTGCAAGAAATTTTTAAAGAATATGTATAAGTTTTCGACAACGAATCCGCTGATCACAGAGCTACACAGGCGACAAGCCGTCACCAACAAAGTTATGTTGCTTTCTCCACTCAGCATTTTACGACAATCATTCAGAAGTCAGCAACAAAGAGAGGGAATTGATGAAATGAAGGCAACGCAAATAAGACGGGAAGAATCAATGAAAACATCAATAACAATAATCTGTTGAAACACGAATCTATAAAACGATCCCTACAAAAGTGAACCATCAAAATGGCTTCTCTCATCTGCCACCGAACTGTGTGAATGCGAATGCAGTGAATCCAACAGAGGCCACACTGCCAATTACAGGCAATGAAGCCACAACCTCGTCCAGATCAATCAAGAACTACCAACGAAACAATGCAACCCATACACCCATACACGTCGTTGAACAAGTTGGAAAGATCGAAGCACAAGCAACTCTATGCCTTTTCAGCGTTAACGGCCATAACTTTTGCTTTCATTGGTTGCGAGGTACCGACAGCCGAAGATTTCTTTGGTGCCCTCTTCCATTTGTTCGGTTCCGATGGCCGCCTTATCTTCGGCTTGCGAGTCGTTTGAGTCTTTCCCATGCCGTCTTTTGGTGGATTTGAGGCGAATCCTGTCACTTCAACATCGGAGCTCTGACAGCTGAAATACATTGATGGCAGATATAAGCAGTTCCTTAAGCTGCCGGTCCCTAAAAAAACTAGGAAACGAGTGACTTACATCGATGACTAGCATCCTCAAGAGGTGGAAATATGAGTAAGCAATGATGTTTCTACAAGAAGAATTAAACAAGGATTAACTGAATCTGTTTCATTGGTTCGCAAAACAACCGTTGCATAGAAGCACATCAGTTTAATATCGCATACACATGCCTACATCCGGGAATGCGTTTTACTTGGGTGTGAAAACATTTTCGATGGAAATGCTTGTCGGGCTGCGAATTTTCTTGTCGATGAATGATAACCGATGCGACAAGCGAACACTTTACGCAGCCAAACGCACGCAAAATGCGATAGTACTCAATGAAGAGTGTCATTGCACAAACTATAGCAAAGAAGCTGAAAGAAAAGGACCGAAAGTTTATTTATGCGAGTGTCCCTTTTGTTTTTAAGAACGATTTTGTGATCCCAAATGTTGTTCTTAGTTGAAAGTTCAAACAGCCATGTGATACCTGAAATGTCTTCTGACTATCGACTGCGAACCTTTGCAGATATTTTTTCTAAAGAAAAAGGAATATTCGACGGCAACGCCATCATTACACAGCCCTCTTTATCTCTTGTCGAAGTAAGTGACTCACTGCAACTCAAGTGAATCAGTCTTTAAGCCAATATACCACATCCCTAGCTATAACCGCAGCTTCAAGCCTTCAACTCTTCATAGCATTACCTTCAAGCATTCCTCATATGTTCTATGCCTCACAAACAAATCTTCTCCTCATTCGAAGGTTCAACTAATAACTGTCTCCATTGTTGAAGACTCAAAACTTCAGTTGACATCTGCTGCTGTCGTCAGGACCCCTTCCCTCAAATTTTGTCACCAGATATTCGAAACTTTACTAGATGGCCATTCTCGTCCTCAAATAGTTGCTAAGATTTCAGTGCAAACCAAGAACTATTTTCGATATTCCTGTCAAAATGGTTTATATCGAACATATTTTCCTATAAATATACACTATTCTGCACCTTTCATTGACGTACTGTGCCGGAAATGGATCCCGCGATACCAATATGAATATAGTTGGCACGTCAACGTGGACCAAAAGGCTGAAAGAATCGAACATAGTTATTCAGCCTATTTGCTTATAAAAGTTTGAGACCTTCTCATCACAACTGCTTTCTCATAACTCTTGTGCTATAGGAGAAAATTACATTAATCTGCTGCATTTATTTCATTCTGTACAGTGGATTATGCACGGAACTGCTGCAGAAATATAGAGATGGAGTTGCGGTCGATATTTGATTCCTTATGCAGCACTGATGCAATCAAGCTTCTATCAAACTGATATTTCACAAAAAAACTGCACCTTGAAAAATTTCCGGCATGGTGAGCGTGGCGAAATGGATAGGGAGGGAGGGGCGAGTGCATTAAGAAGAATGATGGGAATAGGGATGAAGGAGTACACTTGTCCCCTCATTTTTCTAGTCATGCATCTAGCAATTCAATTTAGTTGCCTTTTCCAAATTCATACATCAATTTCCGAGTCAATATGCTTATTCAATTTTCATTTATATCCTTTGTGAACATTCACTGCCCTTATTCAAATGCATTTAAATTTCATACGAGCTGACAAATAAAACCTTTCAAAAAACACCTTTTTTAATGCAACGGAAAGAAGCCGAACTGAGGAATATACAATCAGCGCAACTCTCAAGAAGCATTATGATATTACTGCCACTCACGTGCTAAGACCTTCTCTCATTGGCTTCCAAGTATCGGTTCTCCTCGAAAACGTCACCTCATTCCATTGGTATAAAGTAGATTCCTGAAGGAAATTATGACCCCTTTATGTGAGTTGGTACAAAGAGCGTTTCAAATAGTGAGGTTCAAGAAGATAATGCCGACACCCCCCATTCTCCCTTCTTTTCTCTCTCTCCCTCCTCCCATTCCACTCTCAAAAGAACATTGTGTTCTCGCATCATATCATCAGAAAGTGCGACTTCATATTAACCATGAAAAGTGCACTTCAGCAAACGCATTTTTGTGTACCATCCTTGGTATCAATATCAGTGTGCACCACCAGAATACAACCAACCGGATAATACAACAAATATTCCGAAATGATGTTAAGAATTCAGAAATTGATCACTTTTGAATTTCCCTCTAATTTTAATTTTTTCATTAATTTTAACTTTCGCATTAATTTTAACTTTCGCATTAATTTTCGCTTCCGAAGAATCGATTCTGCCGCTCAGATCATCGGAGGTACACAGTTTTAGTGGCGAATAATTTTCGAGACCCGGAATGCTCTTTAGTATGCAGCAAAACCGTGCTGTCAGCAACCACTTAAGAAATAAAGAAGAATGAGTTCAATTATGCCACGGACATTTATGAGGAACTGCATGGCGGCAGGAATTCTTTTTTGCAATGTCGGTGACTATAGGTGTGAAATAACAGCAAGAAAGAACACCTCTACTGCACTTTGAACCATAAAATTTGTGATAAGCTTTCACAATTATCACAACAGGTTGTAGAGGTGGAATGTGGACGGCCGTTCGAATGGTTTAAGTGAACGAGTGGTATTGTTTGAAAAGTGAACTACGAGTGAAACACCACATACAGCAATAAAAGCCGCACTTGCGGTAATCGCTGACCTGTTTTTAGCGAAATCTTCCTTTCTTAGTCACGATTGACGTTAATTTCTAAATTCCAAATTGCAGACGCACAACAGCTGGCATCAGTTGCTTGAAAGCTGTGCACTTTACAAGAGAATTGTGCTAAACTAGAGGAAAAAAAAGGAAAAACAGTGAAGAATAATACGAAATACTAACGGTGAATGACCGTTTAAAAATTTCGACGCAAGAAATGCATTTTGCAGTCGCCTCACCAACTCCTTTGAAGATAACTCGTCGACAATTCGGGTCCTACAATGCAAACTTTCAAATCACATTTCTGCTGGTCAAATGTATAGAATGCACTGAAGAAGATTATCGGTGAACCTGAATGAAAATGTTTACTCACTCAATGATTTGATTACGCAGCAAAAGTTTTCTTAAGCTTCCGTTCACGAATTATTGTGCTCTGCAGATCTCGTGGGGCTGCGTTAATTCATAAGCAGCGTACGAAGGAACATTGCAAAATAAAGTATTATGATGAAACAACACGTCACCCCCTCCCGACAGAAAAGAAATATTAGTAGAGCTGCTTGCAGCATCAAGAAATCCCCAACTTTAATTTGGAAACAAGATTGTGACCTCAACTTCTAATGAGACTAATTCTGTGACCTCATCCATGCATCGGAAAATTAGTAGTGGCCTCAACTTTCATTAGTTTTGGGACAAAAATTTCTGCAATATTTCTGCTCGATTTTCCTTGCCTCATTTTCTTGTAACTTTTCCAAAGTGAGTTGTGATTTCCATCCTAGATCAGTGTGCGACCTGCAACTATAATTGGTCAATAAGAGATCGCAAAAGAGGATAACCTCCGTGTTTAGATAAAAGCTCGACCTAAGCTGGCATTTCGAATTCAACCTCGTCCCAACTGATCACTTTTCCGCATAGTCGTCATATAGCACAACCAGATATGTCATAAAACTGGGAACCAACATATTGTCTACGCTCGGAACAATGACAGGCCAACGCCTTTTTATATTTGCACTTACTAGATCAATCTGCTGCCTAAATCTCTGAAAACAATCTCAGCATTAAGATGAAACCTCTTATCAGAAAAACTCTCACTAATGCAAATACTCAACGGAAGGATCGTTATGCGCCTTTGCCTGCTGGCAAACAGTCCTTTGCAAATATCCATAGCAAGTGGATGCCTATCCTGAATTTTCAACTCAACAACTAATGAGCCGAGGAATTCGATGGGTATAATCCATTCACAGAACTACTTCGAAAGGGTTGCTATCGACTAAACTTATCACCAATTTGCATACGCTTTTCATCACATCCGATTTTCATTCTGCAACGAAATAAGTAGATGGGATACGCGCATTTCGCATTCCTCTCTCAATCAGCCACTTTCAGCAACTTCTAACAAATAATTGCACCAGCAGAATACCTCGTTTATATTTTAGTTGATTTGGTCGCTTCCAAAAACCTTCTGAAGGCTTTCGTATGCAGCGGCTGACGCAAAACGAAACTACTTCCGGTATGGAAATTAGGCAAGTTTTTAGATACGTTCGAGTGCCCGCAATTTCTTTACACACTATATATGCGTACGAATATTTGCACGATATATCATCCCACGTCATATATTACAACTGCAAAACTTAGCAACTTGACTTTCAGAGGTTGTTGAGTTGGAACTAATGGATAAACAGTCGGATAGATAGATGCACAGACACGAAGCTGGCATAAGACGTCACTTGCGGGGCGTACAAAAACGCAATGGTTTACAAAAGAAGCTTAGTGCACAATGTGAGTCTTTTGAAATTTCGAGAGGGCTGTCGAATCAACTGAAGCACAAAGCCATAAGTGGGCACTGATTTAGTACTGTACCCTGGGAGTTCCTTTTGCATGGTTCTCTTTCCTTAGTTGTTTTAAAGCTGCGCTCAATTGGCTGCAAAATAATTCTGGATAACAAATTTTTGTTTGCCTTTAAAAGCGCAACTCATTGCAAAAATAGTTAAAATTACCAAAAGTGAGCACAGATGGTCGAACAGTGGTGTAGACTGCACCCACCACATAGTACTACCACAGCTCCCATGATTCGCGAACTCAGCCCGATGAGTTATGCGGAAGTCTGCTGTTCAATAAAAGTTCAGCGTGACATTTTGAACGCAATCCAGATGCGATCGATCAATTTTTTCATGACTTACATGCACTAAGATATGTTGACTGGTAGTCTGCTTTGCAACAGCTACGCCAATTTCTTTTTCTTTTTATCTGGGATTTGCACCAATGGTTGATTTTGCAAGAAAATACTTTTTAGTTTCTAAAGTCAGATGCTCCGAGTTGCGAGGCTGCAGTGTTATTTTGATAGAAGCTTTCTGGCGTACTCGTTCTTTTACCACAACTGATCCCTCCGTTATATTTGTTCTGTAAATTTAAGATCTCTAGTCTTCGACGAAGTACCTTGTGTCTACCTCAACTGCAACGTCTCGTACCTAAGGTCTCCTTTGTTGACGGTCTAGATGACACTGCGCTTCCTGCCCTCGACCCTCGACCCTCCCCCTCCCCTTCGTTG
>JAARMF010000287.1:5560-72716 GCA_022844705.1 Toxascaris leonina
ATATATATATATATATATATGTTTACGGATCATGGCATGGACAACATAGACAATTACATATGTGTACTCTCGTCTGTACAAAGTATACAATGCATAAGCAATGCATGCACTACAGCGTTATATGTAAGCTCAAACAGCAAATATGTGCGTGTAAAAATTCCAAATTTTGTGATGAAAAGGAACGCGGCTTATTTCACTGAAAAGTTTTTATTGAAGAAGAGGGCTTTATTCGAGGTAATACGGTGCTCAGTAAGAACGTTCAACAATGCGAGTAACCATCAAGGCATAAATGAGTGAACAATTCAGAAGGACAATGTAGGACTAGCCCCATAAAGATGAGGATAGATGCTCCGCTGCAGTGATCTTAGCTAGTGGGGAATGAACACACAATTGTGCGCATGGACAGGTGCTCAACGTTCACTCGGATGGCGAACTGCTAGATTAACCTGTTGTGCCACAGATGCGTATTCGTATGTAGGTAAGTGAATAGGTATACCAATCTATCTATGTTCCTATTCGGTTGCACTAAATCTCAGTAGAAAATGCGCTACTCGATCTCATCTCACTCACTGTGGAATAAAATTTGCTTGCAAGTTCTATAGTGCCTTTAAANCCTATGTTCCCATTCGGTTGCACTAGATCTCAGTAGAAAATGGGCTACTCGATCTCATCTCACTCAAAATTTACTTGCAAGTTCTATAGTGCCTTTAAACATGTCGATCTTATAAACGGGGCTAGTAAAGTGAAACGAGGCTCAATTTCGTAATACGTGGTGGATGATGTAAAAAGAATTTCATCGCCTTAGACTCTATGGTTCACGTGACCAAATTGCCACATCGACAAACAACGACACTCGAATACACACATGCACAACAGCACCATAATAGCACCTGTTCGCAAAACTGTGACAGGAGAATATAAAATTGGGGCCATATTACTTACTTTCACAGTTTAAATCGTGATACACCTTTCATTTACACAATAATTCCGGACATTACGGACAGCTCAACAGTCGTTGATCAGCTCCAAGTTGTGTTACTTACGTGCTATTATCTTCTTAACTCCCTTTGACGCCGTCCTAAACTCATTCGATACCAGGTGAGACGCTGCTTTATCAGCCCGCAAATTTTGAACTTAGCTAAGGCTCCCGAGTTCGAGTTCCTAACAAAGCAAACATTTTGCACTCGAGATCCATTGTAAAAGGTTGAATTTAATTATCCACCTTCAGATCTCTTATAGTTTGTGACTCGGTAATTAGTCCATCGCACATGGCCAGTGTGCTAATAATACCCCCGGTAAGACAAATCAGTGCTAGACGTAACTAGACGGGACTTTGAAATTATTCAGAGAGCATGAGACGTTATCATCGAGGCTAACAAGCACAAAGCTTTTGAAAATTACGTAACCCTATTATTGGAGAAATTATTGCCGAAAACATCTCTCACTGATCAAGCAATATGAAACCGTTGAAATTTTAGGATTCTCAATAAATATTTCAATGACCGAATTTTGATTATTAAACCTTTAGAGGAAACGCGAATTTTTGCTAGTTTCCACATGTATTAGTCCCACTAGATTGACTGCGATTATTGTTTGAGTAGTGCGAGATTAGTGGCTGATGTCAAAGAGATCGCATTACAACGACAGCGATTTAGAGTTTGAAGTGTTCGAGAATCACAATGCTTAGCAATTGCTTCATGCGCGGCTATCTAGGCTCGATAGTCAAGCTATAGACTACTGCATCAACAACATTCACATCGTCGACAAGTCTCATTTCTGCAAGTTCATACGTACGAAAATGTTCCGAAATCATGGTTCCTCGCTGTCGTTGATGCAATCGCTCTACTCGCTTCTCAGATACGTCTTCCTAGAGTGACAGATTTCGGCAATTGTCAACCGCGCAGAAAGCCATCTGCACATCAACTTCGAAACCGCCCTCCATCTTACTAGAGACATGTTCAAAGCACCTAATGCGCCCATTCAGTCACTTGGAGTGCCGTTCGCTTTAGTGCTGCAAGAGAAGCGAATGCAACCCTTGTCTTGAAGCGATTCATGTTTGCAGCTCGATATACTGTTCACTTGGCATACGACTCGCATATCTATATATTCAAATAGCGGTGTTGCGTATAGGTTGTTGCTTCTGCAGTTGGTGCTGTATTGACTCGTGAGGTGATCCGTGGCGTTGTATATCCGTGGTGGTACGTCGACGAGGTGCGTTGAGAATTCAGTTCCTTTCTTTTTAGTCGTATTGGCCCGATCTGAAGCGGTAGGCGTTGACAATTTCCGAAACCAAATATTTCTGTGCCCATGTTTACCGACTAATAAGCAGTTAATTATGCGATCGGCTGCATCAGTCATCCTTAAATATGCCAGCATGCTGTCCTACAGGAAGGTTCATCTATCCAGCGTGGGGTCAGCAGGCANCAAATATGCCAGCATGCTGCCTACAGGAAGGTTCGTCTATCCAGCGTGGGGTCAGCAGGCAACCAAACAAGTAGATGTGCAGCGATAGCTGTAGTGGCCCATGAATCGCTGTATTTCTTACTTGTCGCTAGATGGTAGTATAAGTCACTGTTTTGTTCTATGTCTTCGGCCAGTCTTAAAATGACAGATTGAGTGTAGCAACCANGTCTTCGGCCAGTCTTGAAATGACAGATTGAGTGTAGCAACCATGCTGGTTCAGCACCTCATGAAGGCATCTCATCGACTCTAAAAAGGTCACTTAGCGTTTCGTGACTTGAGGTAGCACTTAGAGTTCCAGTGTGAGTTGCTTTACCTCATGCTGATTCGTTGCCTTTTTTCGTATCTCTAAGATCGTTGACGATTCTGTGAATATTTGAGGTGATTTTAATAGCGCATTCGCTTAATTAATATTGCATGCGGACTAGGCTGTGCTCCAAAATAATCATTCCAGCTAGCATCTATTCTGTAACAAACTATACTTGCTCTCTTTTTCATATAGTCACGACTCAGCTTCAAGAACTACAAGGCCATGACTGTCCACATCTAAAACCGCATTCCAATCCTCGTACTTCCTGTCCGAAAGAGTTTCCGCCCCTCCAGATTTTTGATGTCAAACGATTCTCGCTGGATAGACGATCCGCTATTGGTCAGGAATGCTGCCGACGTAATCAATGCATAGACTGCAGAACACTTGGGTGCTGCCGACCAAGTCCCCACTTTCTTTAGCAGTCTTTTTCGTGTGATTCAGGAGTCCTTGCGCTGGTCGATGCGTCAGATATTAGGTGCCGTGATATTTTCATGTGGAGCACTCATGCCGAAACCGAGAACACCCCATACTTTCTGTTCTTGAAGGTCGACGATGGCATCTGATTCTCACGCCTTCTTACGTTGTCGTGACATTTTAAGTTGTATCGCATTTATCAGGGGGTTGGTAGCTCAGCGGTAGAGCTTTTGCCTGTTAAGCGAAGAGACTCGGGTTCGACTCCCGGCTGATTTCCCAACGGATCGCCAGAAGGCTGACCTTCAGACGTTCCAAAAGTCTGGTCATAACAGCCATGTAGAGGCATGGTTGTCAGCTGCATCGATAAGGGAATCGATGATATTACAGCTGCCTTTGTATGTTTGTATCGCATTTATCAGTTGTGCACGGCGTTCCAATCGACCCACTTCTGCAAGCCGACTTCCTTCACATTAGCAACGTTCGATTATCCTTTGCAAAGGGTACATATCATCAGCAACCGCCGAACATATCATCTTCCCGTTTCCTATATTAAAAACGAGACACGCGCAACGCCATAGTCATCAGCTCAGCGAGCTGCGTATTCATGAATACGAAGAACAACCTACCAAGCAATCTCATACATTGGCAGAACTCATAAATAAAAGACTTCTTGAGCAAGTTTGTTTCCAATTAAGTATCGCTTCAAATAGCAGCGATTTATTGTTGATTAGCCATCGAGAGAACCATAAATGACTACACTGATAAGCGAAAGCAAGCGGCAGTGCGTATCACCAAACTGAGACAAGTGGTGACCTCTGACACTACTTCATGTGTCTCATAATAGACCAACATGCATCTTGTATCGTATGTCACATAGACGATCTTCAGAGACACACCACTTTGAAATCGTTGTGTCATCCTTCCCAGACAATGGCTCTATATCACCTTATGCTTTTCCCATAGTAACGTAAAGTGTCAAAGTGCAGCGTAGTATGGTTTGATTCTTGATTCTGGATGATCCGTTGTATATCCCAAAGTAGTGTCCAACGGTTAGGGAATTTGTGATACACTTGAAATGTTAGTTGTATTATGCATTGTCTGCTAAGATTATGAGTTTGAAGTTGTAATACTCAGATGTGGCAGGTGTTTCATAGTTTATAAAGTACTATAGGTTTTATGAAAAGAACTCGCATATGTAATACTTATAGTCAAATATGGGATTTTCCCACCTCGTTGGTGGTCTCTTTCTTTTCCAGGTCTTCAGATTTATAACGCTACGATTGAGGCAATCGAGTTTCATGACAAAAATATTGTGTTACATATAATGCGATATTCTGGAAGTTGATCGTATAGAATGCTATGAAAGAATAATTAAGTCGTAGGAAGTGCATCGATGTGATCTCATCGTTGTTGTTAGGGTGGTGCATTGAGGCGTCTGGCATTGCTACACCTCTCCTCTCCCTTTCGCCCTCTTTAACTAGCTAGATCGATGGAGGGGGCAGCTGCTGCCTTGACGTTTTAAGAGAATAGATTATATTCGGCCTTGAATAAACAGAAAAGCTGAGAATTCATAAATTTTGAGTGCAGCTTATGTGAAGACAAAACTTTCAATGTCTTCACTGCCTTACCCGTTTCAGCTAAGCGTCACTATTTACATGTCGCTCAGATAAGGACATTGTTAGTGATTTTGTCATCCCAAATCAATTTCACCATATATAGAATGGTCAGTGTAAATGGATTAGTAATAGGCCAAAAATTATGGCCAAAACAGTGGATTACATGTTCGAAAACAGCCCAGCAGAATTTCTTAGTCAGCAGAAAATTGTTCCTAAAAATAGTGGGCTACTATATTTTCAAAAAATTCACAAGAGAGGCGTCCATTCGTGATAGGTTTGCGGTCTTCTAGCAGACTGGATGGATCCGCCCCATCTGCATCACCTGAACAATGTAAGTGGAATGGCGGCTAAGTGGGAGATTCTCGTTGTTCACAAATGAATTGATTGTTTGCAGAGCCGTGTGATATAGCCATTAGGAGCAGTATTGTGGTGGGTGTTTGAAATGGAACACCTTCAAGCGTTAATCGACCCGAGCAAACAGTTCGCAAAGGACTCTATTCGACTCGTCAAGCGATGCACTAAGCCCGATCGCAAAGGTACATCGCTCATTCTGCCCTCTCTATATGTTATCGGTTTCAAGAGGATTCATACAACGTCATATTTCTAGTGAGATTAGTTGTAATAAGTAAAATGCTGGAAGCCTAAACTTGTTCCGGTTCAAAGCATTTTTCAGCATTTCAATTCCTGATCCGATCACTTGCTAAGTTACATTCGTTTCCTTCGCCAGCGGATACTAAGCAGTATGCTAGCTGGTGATAATACATGGCCATAGTCAGCATCGGTAATTGTCTTTTACGAGTGTATCTCGATGAGCAATCAGCCGTTCGTCGTTTTATGTGCAGGCAGTTGTAACATCGAAATATGAGTTGATATTGTCTCACGAAATACAGTCTTATGCATTCCGAAAAAAAAAGTAGTGAACTGTCGTTCTATCGGAAGTAAAAGAAGCACGTTAGACCTCGAAGGAGATTATAGGTTGTCTGGTCGCGTATTTATTGTGTGTTCATGCGTGAATTTATTCAACGATTTTCAGTTTTTCCTTATTTTGCGTTATGATTTTGTTTTTATAGTGGCATGAACCTTTGCATACAGCTGTGGATATTGTTGAGAAAGTTGTTACTTCCAATTTGTTTTCAGAATACCAAAAGATAGCGATGGCAACGGCAGTTGGTTTCGCAATTATGGGATTCATTGGGTTCTTCGTTAAACTCATTCACATACCCATCAATAACATCATCGTCGGTGGATAATCTCACGCCTTCGTCTTCTCTCACCAATTTCGTTATCCTGTTTTATTCACTGTATTTATTGTGAGAAGAGATGCCTCACTGCTTTCCAGGAAACGTGCTCCAAAATTGATTACGGATCAATAGTTAGTTGACTGTGATGTTCGCTGTCGAAAGATTTTCGGAGCGAAAGTATAGATCTGGAAAAGGGAGGGAAGGAATTATGCTGCTGGGTTCCTTTTTACATATATCACGATCGAAGAGAGTCCTGGAGAGTGTTGATAAGTTGCAAAGGGTGTCGCCGTTTCTGATTGTGATGTTTATGGTGATAACATTTCTCGTTTTGTGTGTTATTTCGATCGTCGTTAATGCTCTCAAAGGTTCGATAACCCATCCGGATTGTTTTATTGCTTGTTGCTTGGAAGTACATAGTGCATATTGTCTAATAAACACTATTGTTATATAACAGACAGACAACATTTAAGGCCGTTGGTGCTCGGATGAAAGCTTGTATTGTATGCCTTATGGAAGGTTTTTGATTGATTTATGGATGACTATGGCAGCTGAGGTTGTTAGGTTCCGCTTATATTGTGAGATGGGATTATCAATTACCATGAATGGAAATATGTTTGCCGGGTTTAAATTGGAAATTGCGATTGTGGAAATATCGTGGATGAGTTCGAATGAAAATTAACGCACCATATGACTTATGTCGTTGTTTGCTTCCTCTTCGATAGGAGTCTCAAAATAATAGATTAATTTGTGTATATCGAAATTGCGCATGTGATAAGTGCTACTCAGATGTGCTGTCAGATATTGTGTATGGGAAGGTTTTGTGGCTGGAAGGTATTTACGTTGTGGTCATTCGGGCAGAGCGGTTTAATTGCGAGTGCTCGAATATCAAATAATATCATTTTGCAGGTGTAGAGTGGTCGTTTTTTGTGGCTAAATAGTGTGTGCCCCAAAGTAGCGCAGCTTCATTCGCTGTTCTCAATGCTTCTTTGCCAAAGTTCTCGTTTTGCGGGCAATCGGCATGGTCATAGCCACGTAAGCAAAAGGTCATGCTGAGTTATAGCATTTGACGGTGAACAAGAGAATTGAAAGGTGAAAGCATGCTTATATCACGAAAACGTTAATTATTTATACTCATGGGCTGCTCCCATCGTTCCACCGAATGTTAAGGATAGGCGACCTGACGTTTTATTATGGTGATTGAGTGCTGCTCATTTTCATCAGAAATTATTTCTTTCTATTCGAGAGAAAACTCTCACATATCTGAAGTTGTACTCATTCAAGATTTTGAAGCAATTCTCACTACGATTGTTTACTAAACGAATCCAGACGTCGAGTGAAATAGTTTCCTAGCTTAACATGAACGGATCTGTCAACTGTGTGTTCAATCTCATCTCTTTGAACAAAAGTGTCGAGCAAGAACATTGGAGATTGCCACGGGCAGTGTGTCCTATGCCATTGTGTAAATCTGAAATAAGTGGTCAAGCTTTCCTAGGTGAGGATATAAAATTGAAAGATTTCGGTCGGTCTTTCTATGGTGCTAAGTTGAAATTAAGGCCAGTTAGTGGAGCAACAATGGTTGCTGCTTTATATGTTACGAAAAAAGCTTTCAAGTAATGTAGATGGTTAATTTGGATGGCTTTATATTGCAACAGTCGCGCGCTTGTATTCATGGAAACCAAAGTGGGGAAAGAATCCGGCTTACATCTCAGGTAAGTGCTGCTAGTGCGAGTTGCTAGATTTGAGGTTCTTTCCAAATACAGCTTAGGTTGCATCTTTTTGCGGAGTTCGACGAAGTTGTGCCATTCTTACGTTATTCTCGATCACTAATGGGATCCATATTGCAGCCCATTATTCTGTTGGCATATTGTCGTTTTATTTGTGCAAATCTTGTTACATTGACTCATATCGCTTCTATAGGATATGACTCAAATAGTCGCCATAGTTTTGTGCAATCAGTTTTGCTTTGAGATGTGCCCTGCGGTGGTGTGCTTCTCGGGCAAAAGAAAATCGGGCAAAGATTTTCTCTGTGCGTTATTAGCCGATCAACTAGCATCAGAAGGACTCACAGTAGCGATACGAGGTGTTAGTTATCCGTTGAAAGAGGAGTACGCAGTACTGAATAATTTGGATGCAGAACTTCTCAAGAGCGATGCCACTTACAAGGAGATCTACCGGCAAAAAATGGTCGAATGGGGCGAGAATATCCGACGCAAAGACCCATCCTATTTTTGCAGGTTGTTTCGACTGCCTCTTCAACTTGGTGTACGTAACTGAATGCATTCAAACACGGACCCGATGGATTACTCAGTTTCATGGATCTCTGCCCATACTGTGTTGAGACTTGTCTTTAGGCCTGAAGCCACCCATAGCATTCGCGAAAACACATATGTTAAGCTGAGGTGGATGGATCTGTGGAACTCTACTTACTCCTTGTTTCCAAAAGAGAAATCCGAAGTTATAGTTTATATCGTTATCGAAGTCATCAATGTGATTTCTGATCAGGCCAGCAGAGACGCACTATTAAATGCGCGAAAAAAAAACTTGAGTAATAGCTACTAGCTCTAAAAGGTTTTATTGCTTATCTCAAGTTAATAGGTGATGCCGATTAATGAGTGAGCAAAGTTGACTGAACGTTGAAGATGAGAGGTTGATATGAGGTTAAGCTTTGTGATTTGCAACTACGAAAGGTTTTTGACTTAAAGATAAAATAGTTGATATGCTTTGATGGTCGTTTATACTTTTATTCGAGATGTACCGGTGTATGATCATTGCTTGTGAAGGGTATGCAAATGTGCGCATTAATAGACGTTACCTTTATGCTAGTCAGCTTCCCACAAATAAGCCGATATACACGAACATATGAACATTAATTCTTTTGTCTGTTTAGAGTTCAGGTAGTCAATCGCTAACCTAGTTGACGGTGTCAATCAAATGTTGTAACTGCATTCTTCATTACAATGTTTGAGGTGAGCTGCTCATCCAGTCAGCATGTACTCCCAAGCAGTTACATTTGCATATTTGATGAGAAATCGGCCAATCGATTAGTAGTTTGTCTGATAACAATCGACACCTTACTTCTGTTAATAGGTGGTGATTTTCTGTTTGAATGATAAGCGAGTGCAATTCGTAGGGCAGCGATCAGCGATGTTGGTTCCGTGGATGTGATCTTGATCAGCGACTGCCGACGACCCTCCGATATCGACTACTTCAAGGATCGGTTTGGCAGCAGCCTGAGGTTGGGTTCATTTGCTGCATATGCTGATATCAATGTGCATCGATTGAGTCTTTCTTTTTTGATATTTTTCTTCTGTCTTTGTGTTTCGGAGCAGTGCTATATTAGAATTTGCTTGTAAACTATTTAAATGGCCACTTAAAATACATTTTCGTTGCAGCGTTTACACTTATTGTTCATAATTATTCATCGATTAAATCCAACCGATCGGAGTCACCTCAATAGGGATAGTGAGGGCTAAGAATGCGATTTGTTTGTATGCTGAAATAAATATTTTTGTTAACAGCTGCTCATAGTGCTGATATTTGCGAGCAGCTCATTTAAAGTCGCTTCTCAAAAATTTTGAAGCCTGGCTCCGATATTGAAAAACTTTCCTTAATTCTAGTCCTCGCGACATATATATATATATATATATATATATATATATATATATATAATGGGCCAAGTCATCAGAGAAACTGTACTTAATTTTTTCAGCTACAGAGTGACTATAGCGAGTAGAATTGAATTGAATGGAATTAAACAACTATGTTCATTTATCGCAGTCAATAATTCTCAACTCCTTTCGTCCACATAATAAAGTTTTTTCAAAGGTTTGAGGATCGAGCGACCAATAACACTGAAGTAATCACTGAAATTAAGGTTAGTGCGGATAAAGAGCGATATGGAAGTGCGCAAGTCTCGTGGATGGCAGTTTACGTTAGGAGTGGATAACGCCGAGACCGAATGTGCATTAGATTGCTTCGACTCATGGCATTTCGAAATCGACAACAATATTAAATGTACACCTGAAGCGGTACCTGTTGCACTAAGCGATCAAATGAAGCAAATCTCCGAAGAAATCCATCGAATACTCTCCGCTTAGAAGTTGCTTCCTATTCATGGTTTTTTTTTTCTTGTGTACTTTTGTTGTAATCATTCGACGTTTTCTTTTGTTTCGAAATTGCTATAGCTATTCGAATAGGTAACGATGACGTAAATTATCAGATGTGACATTACTTCGGGGTATAATCTAACAAGTATCACTCATGACAACTAGTGCCATGTTTGGTGAATTTTTTGAAAGTTTGAAGCAGTATGATCCATTAAGATGTATTTTAGCGACTTTTTATATCCTCTTCTTTCCAATAAAGTTGTAAGTTTTATTCGGTGTGGTTAGTTCACAACGAATTTGTGAACTATTTATGAGATATTGTTTAATTTGAAGAAATCTTATGGCATCTCTTCTTGTGGCTTTCTTGATACTCATTGCTAACCCACATTCCCTATCCATGCTTCTTCTCTTTGGACCAATTCCTCATTCAACGATTAAAGTAGCATAGAATATAGAGGCAATACTTGAGTAGATGAAGAGGGGATTGTGGAAGGAGAGAGGAAAAAAGTGCAATTAGCACACAAATGTCTCCTCCATCTTACAAATCAACACTGACAATCGCTCGTTCGAAAGACAGACAGATTTCTTCTGTGTGCTGAAAAGCAATATGTAGAGACCTTTATCTGCTAATATTTGACATACAGAGTCTTCACTTTGTTGATGTTTTGCTAGTAAAGCACTTATACTTGCTCAGAGTCACTGCGCAGAATTTTCTTTCTTTTTTTTTTCAACTACGGAAATTTTTTCTCGGCTACGGAGATACATCAGATTATTGAATGACTTCTTTTACAACATTTTTAAATGAGGCAAAATTTTTTAACTGCTTTGAGTTGTACTTGAGCTGAGATATCTAAAAATGAGGTTATTGGAAATGAGTATCAAAAATGAATATACAAAATGCCTCATTGTTTGGATATGGCCGCTTGGATACCGCTCGCACCCTTCTCGGTAACTGGTGCGCAACAACATAAAGGCTATGAGGGGGTTAACTTACCTGACATGGAATATTGGGAGGCAGTGAGTTCATTTTAACCCAGCTTGACTTTATCTCATGGATGGGCGTTTATAACTATATAGCCCTTATCATCTCTTATTTATTGCAAACTTTCTTCACTAAATTTCGCATCTACAGGTTGCTATATTACAAACATTGTGTAGGTAACGTTTATAAATATTCTTCGAAATCAGTGATAATCACTGTGACATATCAAGTGCTGTTAATTTTCTATGTTGTATTATCGCTTATTTTGCGTATTATACTCTCTTATTGGCTGCTGCTTGTTGTCATTGTGGCATGTGAAGTGTTTTCTTTTATTATATAAGCGTCTATAGTTTATCATTTCGAATGAAATAATTATGCATTTAGTGAATAGATGCTATTTTCCAATAAGCTTCTAAGTGGCTTAGATATGTGTAAAAGCGTTTATTTTTTGTTGAACTCTTGGGTGGGAGTCGTATATTTCTAATGCTCTTCATTGCACTTTACATAATGTTGACAAAGAAGACGTTACCTGTAATGAATGTGAGTTAATCAATAACTTAACCATAACACTTTTGTACATTAACGTTTCATCTATGAATAATAAACAAAAGTTTTAGAGAGAAGTCAAATAGCGAATAGTAACGTGATTTGTTATGTTTATTGATGTTTGATATTACATACACTTTGTGTGTTTCGATCTTTCGGCAGTGAATTCTGCTTAATTTTATCACAATTTTATAGCAAAAGCTCAATGTGCTTTCTCATGGTATTTTATTCGCTAAAATTCGCTATTGTTATCTCTGATAAAATCTTTTATCAAATGGCGCTGTTATCATAGCATAAAACCCACATATGCTAAGCTTTCTTTTAATTGAAATATATGTTTTGTACTGCTAATATTTGCTGACATTTTGCAAAATAGCATAAGGGAACTATAAGAGAGAGATGATATTTATTGGCTTTACAGTTCAAGAAAGCTTCCTTTCAAGCAAATTCAATAAGGTCAGCTAATATAACTCAATTCTGCTTTTTATATTTAGTCTATTCGATATTGCTTTACATATATTGTTTATTGTTGTCATTTCTGTTGTTCACTGCTCACAACAATTGCCTTTTGAATTCGAAAGATGAGACAATCTTTACGGACAGTAAGCAAAACAGTTGTTCAAGCACTAGACAACATAATAGCTTAATCAAATTCCGAGGATGTATGAAGTGATGAGCCAGCAATAAGCACGCGCATCTGCTAGTTGACCATCAATCGGCGCAAATGTCTGCCCTCATATGGGGAGGACTAAAACAAGCACAAATAACCTAAAATACTTCAAAGTAGCGCTTAGCAACTGTTTTTAAGAATCTCGATATGCTTAGGGAGGCATATATCCAACATGAATTACTAGAGAGTATACGTATCGAAAGATTAGGTAAGCGTGAAATTGGCATCAGCCCTNAGGACGCATATACCCAACATGAATTACTAGGGGGTATGCGTGAGATCACGTATCGAAAGATTATGTAAGCGTGAAATTGGCATCAGCCCTATACTTGTGCATAAGTCGATCACCAAATTGTCGGTATATTTTCACCGTTGATTGAAAAGAAAAAAAAACCGGCAACAACCTGATTCCGATGAATACAGCAAAGGGAAGCTATTCATCTTACTTGAAAAGATATTTCCTTGAGGATTTTCATCAATCGTATAAGGAAATTTGATGATGCGAAGTAATACCTCAATGTTTTTTCTTGTAAAAATATATTTAACGACATTTAAATATGATAAGGAAATGAATATTTAAATAAGGAAATATAATATTTAACAAAAACTATAATAAATAGCCCATCCACGAACGAAATGGAAGATCGCANATACAATAAATAGATTATCCACGAACGAAATGGAAGATCGCAAATTCGCACCTATAAGCGATCATTTAACGTGTACTAGTGGACGTGAGAAAAAAAATTACGAGTCTTTCGAAGAGTTTGAGTTTTTCTGACTCAAATTTGTTCAGATATTGTTCATGCGTTTCTTTTTTTTCTCTGGATTTCGACTTTTTATATCGTTGCTTATGTTGTGTAAAAAATTGGGGCATATGATGAATGGCATTCGTTGTACGGGAAGAAGATGCTTAGGTAGATCCTTGTTCTACTATGAAAGGATTCCTGCTGGCTGCATTTGTATTGGATTTTTTCATTGGGTTATCAATTGTCTATAATTTATTTAAACATCACTGTATTCGAATGTGGCTTTTATCACAATTGCTATCCTTATAGATTGGAATAGATTGACTAAGCGTCCTACAACGATAAACGAAAATGCATTGTTAAGAATTTCGAAGATTAGCTTTAAATCGATTCCTCGAAACGATTTGAATGGATTCTTGCAAATATATACAAATGGGAAAAATTAAAGGGATATTTGAATGTTGAAGAGTCCACTCGATTCAACTATCAATCGACCATTATTTATCATTCGATAGGGCCAATGAAGAATGTGGCGAGACAAGTGGCTTAAAAGCGCAATAGAGAAACGACTAAATTGGCACCGCCCATAGTCGAGAAACTCTTTCGAGATTTTCCGCTTGCGATACGTACTTGCTGTGAGCGCTAATAAGAAGTCTTAAGCATCGATCCGCAACGCTAAGCGCTTCATTCTTCGATTCTCATGTCACATACTTCACTTCCAGGTTGTTTTTCTTTTATTTCCACGATCTCTTAGAACTATATAGAATTATGCGACACTATGTTGCACATAATAATATTTAAAAATGAAGAAAATTATTTCAAATCGGTTGCCACAATATATAATTTGCCAAATACTTTTTTGTAGTTTCAGAGCTCATCTATGTCATTTTATATCTAGATATCTATGTGTAGAAATATGCGCAGATACATCGGTAGTCCGTGATGACTTCCAAATTCTTGGAGCCTTCTCCAAATGATCGAAATTAGGGACACGCAAATGTTTCGCGTGAAAAACATCATATAGTTCATATCGACTTCCGGCGTGAATGTCTTTCTCGGAACAGAAGGTGAGATTCTTTCTATTAAGGTGGTGTTCGTGACCTTGGTCTTATACTAACACCGAATTACATCAGAAGTTGCATTGTCCCGTTGCCATTAAAAAGTCATCGAAATTTGCAGATTGAATTCACCATGCGCTACACGTAGATTTATCCAGCATTACTGGAAGGTGACCTTTATTTGCTATCCGACCATTTTGCAGCTCTATGCTCTTGTAGGGCTTGCAAATTTGGCTTCTGATATGAGATTGTCAAAGAATGTTGAAAAACGCTTCACCTGTTTTGCTCCTTGTAAAGTTCATCGCGGTCCATACTAGCCAAATTACGCCAACATTTTAAAAAATTTAGCCTGGCATCGTTGTAGTTTCATAAACTCATTCCTATGTTTATTCCGTTTCTCGCCATTAAATTCTGTTCGACTCCTTCGACTTTCCATTCTCAGAAATATTTCAGTGTGTCCATTCCCTTAGCAATATCTTACGAGGATGGAACCTCTCTTCTATCATTATCAGTAACGCAACCGCTTTTTTCCTCTTTCATAATACAACTAAGTCGTCTCGGTTCTCCCATGCTGTCGCGAACTGTTGCTTTGTGAACGCTTTTTCTTATCTTCGTGCTATTTAATTTCACGTGTTTTAGCGTTACAACCATATTGTATTGCGAATTGTTGTGAATTCCCCAAGTATGACAGCAAAGTGATTAGTGTCGCCTACTCCGATGTTTTCTTGTCTCTGTGAAGCCACCTCATCGCACCGCTCTCACTACCAATATTCAGGAGCGACCAACTGGATCGAAGATTTTACGCCTTCTAGGAATAAGCTGGTAGACCATGTTTATGATTGGTAAGAGGTATTAACAACTTCGAACGACTAAGCTTTGCAAAAGCAAAGATGGAGGAGGGGAGGGGAAGGAACTGAGGATGAGCGTTTCTTGAAGCGATTCAAGAGGGGACGAAGCGAAGTTCAAAAGGATCAGTGAGAACGACGGCAAAATCGCTGAAAATAAGCAAGAAATATGTGCGCATATTCGCGTAAGGACATCTCGGACTTTTGTCTACCCGTTTGCTAGCGACCTGTCGATTCAGTCTGCATATCAAACTCGAAAAGTGAATACACAGAATTGGGGTAGCAAGGGTCGTGTCATATGAGAATCTAATCACACTTGCAAGAATTGAGAAGTTAACGTATGAGAATCGCTGAGGAGCTAATATATGAGAGGTTCTGAAAAGATCCATAAATTGCGAAACGCAGGAAAAGCGATATTTCGACGGAAAAGGAAGAGGAATTGCGTGTTGCACTTATGACATATTTATAGCTTATATATGGTAATTGAGCGAAACTTAATCACAAACAATATACTAAGGATGCTTTTGATGTGATTGTAATGCTATGAAGCTAATAGCTTTCAAAGGAAAGCTTTATGCCCATCAAGAGAATTGTCGCGTTTTGATATGTGCAATTTGCACTCGACGCATTCATCCGCATTACGTTGAAGATGTGCGCGCAAAGAATTTCATCCTTCAATTCCTTCGTCTGAAGCAAATCGACTTCAGAAAGTGGAGGACGTTCGATTGCCATTCACCGTACGCAATAACCTCCAATGAATCAACTGAACGAGCATTTCACTACTATATAGCACTGTATTTGCGATATTTGTAGAGAATTTCTAGAGAAGACAAACTATTCAACACAATAAGAGTAACACAATATAACACAATATATTGAACAATTTGGAGATTTATATATTGAATATAGTATATTTATATATTTATATAGTATATATGAAACGGTGTCGTTGGGCGGCTACTGAGCGGTCGGTTTCCTACCGCTCAGCTCGATGCGGTGGAAGGGTCGCGAAGGACCGTCAGATATGACGGTCGCCTGCGAATATGCAGAATAAGCAGGCGTGAACCAACCGAAGGCGAAATTCATCAGGGTGTGACTGGGGTTGGCAGTGGCGCGCCAACACTTAAAAAATGGTCACATTACCCAATGAAGGTTTCGCATCACGGCGAGTACGATCCGCCGAAAAAGATCGCAGCCCCTGCTGCCTTGCAGGTACTTCGTGGAAGAAGAAAGGCTAGGAGAAGGAAACTCCGAATAACCGAAACTCCGAACTGAATATATATATGTATATATATACATATATATAAGTGGCCTGCTCGCCTGGCCAGCGGGGTGGCGTCATTTATTGGCTACAACAATGCAAAACCACGGGCCTCGGTGCCCTAATGGAAGCGCATTGTGACCGGCAGCGTCATCGACGTTCGACAGTCCGGTCAGTCAAGTGATCAAGTGATCAAGTGATATATGAAACAACAATTTGAACGATTTATATTTGGAGATTCGCACCATTTTTCCTATATAATCACATTTTTCATTTCTTTACACCATTATTATCTTTCTTCATAAACGAATAGATAGATATTCTTTTATTTTAGCATTTATATAAACACTAATACTAAATATTCTCTCTTTATTTCAACGAGTTACATGAGGATTTTCTTTGAGAATAAATAGAACATTTGGCAACGTTCTAGAGTTGGAGTAATTTGATTTGTTTTAACGACATTTTGCATAGTTGACAATATTGCAATCGTTGAATTTTATTGCCGATATCATTGTGATTGATCACTGCAAATTGTTGGCTGCACAACGATAAAATTTTCCAATCCCTATACGCTTTTTGCAAAGTCAATCTCATTTAGCAGCTAAAAACTCGGTGAGTTTATGTAGATATCGAAGGAGGCGATGTTCAAGACCTTATTTCACATTACCAGGTTGTACTTGAAATGAGCTGTGGTAATTAGCTGAAAGCAAAATAATCTGCTTGCATGTCGAAGCGGTCGTATTTTAATTTGGAAATATTTGAATAAAAAATAGGGTCTTTTCTAAAATGTTCGTTAAAAGCGACGATCGGATCGGTTAGAAAATGATGGCATGATTGATGTATTTCGTTTTTTTTCTCTAGGTGATTTGTGAAATCGGTTGGTCGGGTGAGATGAATGGAGAAACACATTTTGGACTAGGTTCATCGGTGCGCTCATGCACCTCTATCACTTTTGCCGATGAGTTTCACTATCGCCTCTCTCTCGTAAAGCGTTCTCAACATACGATCACCATCACCACCTCATTGTTTGCCATTTTTAATCATCAGCCAACGTCTGAATTTAGTCTCAAAGCCAAATAAGTCCTATCAGTTCAGATCTGTCGCATGAACTCAGTGCCGAACTAGCGGTCATATTTTATAGGAAATCTGTTAGAAGTTGGGAATCTAGGAAGCCTCGGCAGATACAAGTTTCAGATAATCTTGAACTTGTTTTTATGAGTATCGATACTAAAATAGATTCTGAAAATGTCGGGAGAAAAGTGGAAAGAAGACTAAACATTTTCGGAAAACCTAAAAGACTAAGATGTGAAAGACTGAGAGGAATGAGAGAAAGTTGCAAGGCATTAGGAGGGTGACGAAGTGGGTGGCAAGGAAGTGAAATAAGGTTGGAAAACATCGAAGAAAAGGGCTAATGGCGAGCGCATTCGCGTGCATTGATGTGATTATCTATTTTGTCGATGGTTTCGACTTGGCAATCGCTTCATCCAGAATTATTAGATTCGGTATATAGATTATGCATCACAGGATTATCTTCTCTATCATTTCCCATGTTGATCTATCGACTTCCGAGATCGTTGTAGAAATCTGAAGATGAAAGAATTCCTGTGCATTTCGCACTAGCCAGAAATATTCGCTTTATTTGGGTCACGCTACAGGAAAGAGAATCTTTCGTGTAGAATTTGTACAAATGATGAAGTTAGAGGGATTATTGAGCATATTTTATTTTCTTTTCAAGAACTTGTGGAAGCTATCTTTTTGAATTTTTCGATGTTTCGAAGGCCTCGGATTTTTCCGAGTCTTATATCACGGATTTACTAGAGAGTTGATTTTATTTAATTCATCAAGTATTATGGAGTAATTTTTGTTGATGGGTTGGGACGTAAGTTCATACCGTTCACAAGCGTATTATTCTCATAATGCATACTGCAACCTTTTTTTTTTCTATGCACGGTTCTGTTTCGATTTTTTAGCTGCAAATGTGTTCTCTCGCTTGAAACTATGGAATGGCAAAGTCGGGAGAACAGAAGATATGCATCATTTGGTACAGTGTGTGCCAAAACCGATCAGAACATCCGTTGCGCTTTTAGGGAAGAATTTAACCGATCTGAGTGCTCGCAAGTGGCTTTATTGCTTCAAAGACGGCAATTTCAACCTGTGTGACACTTCTTGGTCTGGAAGACCGATTGGATTTGATACAAACCGGCTATACCCTCTGATTGATAACAATCCTTATCAGAGAGCTCATAAAGTGGCTGAAAAGACGGGATACAACCATACGTTAGTCGTCCGACGTCTATAATTCATGAAGAACGCATTAAAATTCGATGGTACTATATGAACTGAGATCGAGCAATGGGACTCCTCTGCCTGTGCTTCTGTCGTTGTCTGCGTTTCTCTGGTCGCTCGCTACCAGCTTACCTATTACACCTAAGAATGCTGTTTGTATGTTGACGTGAGACAAAAGAAGAAGCAGGAGAACGCTGGCAAGCAAGGGAAATCCTGAGCCCACCAAGAGCTGCACCTTTGGCACACAATGCTGTTAGCTGATAAGATTTGGAAAGTTCACCCTTAATTGCTTTCAGAAAAATAGACATTGTTTAATCACGCCTATTTTGAGCAACAGCGACTTCTTGCCGAGGAAGTCAAGCAGTGCCAGTCGAACCGTATTCGTGAAGCGATTTTGCAACGGCATAACGCTCGACCGCCTACTTCAAAGCTCACGAAGAAGCTATTCAAGAGCTTGACTGAAAGGGTGTGCTCAATCCGTCGTATTTTCTCGATCTCGTCCCATCAAATTACCATTTTTTTTTCAACGATGTCGTTCGAGTTACTTAAACAATGATGAGGCGTTGCGAAATTTGCTGGTGGACTTGTGCGCCTCAAAATCGGTGCAGTTCTTCGCTAGCGGGATTAAACGACTGCCCAACATCGGGAAGCTATCAAGGAGGGCGCTCACTGAATTGATTCCTAATTTCGAACATATTTAAGACCTGTCATCTGTTGAAAAGAAACCGTGCTGAAGAAACTTAGAACAACGATACGCACTTCGGTTTCAATGAAGTATTTCATAGATCAGGTTGGTGCAACTGGCGATTTTGCATGAAACATGTATTGTGCGATCATCTTTATAGCACCCGACCTTTGTTTTCTATGCTAGCATTCAGTAAATGCTGTTGATGCAACAATTGTCATCGTGATGCGTTCTTGTCAGTCCATTTTTGATAAACAAACCTCACATATGCAATAGCTGGAAGAAGAGAGTTTGCAGATTCATCTAGGTGAAGTCTTTTCTGGGAAGGAAAAAAAAAAGTTTCATCTGTAGGATGCTTCCATATTCATGAAAAGAAATATTTTGCTTGAAAGAGACAANAAAAGAAATATTTTGCTTGGAAGAGACAAAAAATCGGAAAATTGTCGTTGTCATGAAATGGAGTGCGATGATAACTGCGCGCGTTTTGTACCTCGGAGCTGCAAAACAAAATACGAGATTTCGCGGAATTTCGCAGCGGAAACTTTTTCCTGTTACGCGTTTAGCCTCGCGATACCTTTCTAAAGAAGGTTAGTTGTTAAGGAAACCGATAAGCTGAGAATGCAGAAGAAGATCAGTATCGGTTGATGAATGTTCCAACGAAATATGCAACAACTCCATTTTCACTCCCTCAGATTATTCCGATTTGTAGACCATATATTAAAAAATATATCGCTTAATAATGTATGTTTGCTTCGACTTCCAGGTCTCATTCACAATAATTTTTTGCGGTGCAAAATCCATCTTACTTTATGCCAACGAAAACGAGTCATTTATATATGCTATACTAGAGCAAGTCTCGAACAATACAACCTACTCCAATGTTTGCTAATTTTTAATGTCGGAGAAATAGTGCGTTTAAGAAGGTTGTGATTGACGTGCTAAAAGGATGAGTTAAAATGACACTGAATTAAGAACCCTCAATGGATACTGAGTAATCCTTAGTCACCCAACATATGGGATGATTTTGTGATGGCCATCCCATTGCAGTTGATTGATTGCACATTTTCGAGCGAATTCAATGCTCATTTTCGCTTCGCACCTTCGCTATCAAATTTACAGCTTCTTATCGAATGATGGCAAATGAAGAAATGCAATTTCCATAGATCTTTCGCAATAAAACAGAGTTTGAATGAATTTGCGAGACGATGTAGAATTGGAATGAATAGAGCATATACATAATAAACAACGTATAAATTAAAATTCTCCAAGAAGTCACGCTCTTATAGTGCAGTGCTTTCTCTAGGGAATGAGGAGTGCACCTCTTTGCCTCTTGCTATGTTGCGTTGCTTTTGGCATTCGCCTGATGCTAGTCTATATTGAGATCAAGCCCAGTTCTCAATCATTTCGTATAGAAACACAACTTTGCACACAACGATAAAGTGCATAGTAGAAAAATGGAGGAAAGCAGTATGGAAAAGGAATTGCTGCAGTTCAAAGAAGATAATGTGATATAAATAAAATGAGCAAAGAAGAGACCTCAATGGCATATGATCTTTTGTTGTTTTGCCTGGTTTGTTCTCATTTGTCCTTAGCGTCTCATTTGTTTTCGATGCAAATCGGTAGGAAGTTTTCAAGTAGAGTGATGCTGACATCCATCTTTCGAACGTTTAATTTCCTTTCGTTGTTGACTTTGCATCGTTCACTGCATCGAGGAATAGCAAGAAAGTGAGCAATTGAAAAATAAGCCATAACAGTCGATACGATACACTCTTTTGCATTATCCCCCTCAGACGAACAATTTTATAAATTGTCTCTCAGATTATAAGCATACGAAATAATCACAACATATTTTAGTTGATCCGATTATTCGCGCAAATTTCTCACAAAAGATTCGTTTTTTCTGTGGAGAAATCGATGAAAAATATTGCACTCTTTGAAGTAATGTCAGAATTGATGCATCGGTGTGAAGAATGGTTCAATAGGTCAGCGTGGATAGAAACTTTCGAGCAGACGGACAGACATTCACAGACGCCGGCAGGCACAACATTAACACAAGTTGCTGTTTATTTACAAATTTGCAAAATCTAACCAAAATGAACGGATGATCACAACGGGAAATTCCCTTGCTATTTATAAAGAAAGTCAATGAAATTAACATGAAAGCGATGCCTACGAATATGATTGATGAAATTTCTATATGAGGTTGAATGCATTCTGCAAAGCCATTGATGTAACCATATAAGTTCATTGAAAAGCAATTACTGTGCTATCATTACGGTCTTATTATCAATCAGTCTAGTATATAGTTTCGCTGCTGTTATAGCCAGTGGTGTGCAACTCTGACGTTGCTCTCTTCTCGAAATTCGCTCAAATAGGCAACTTTAGTTAAGCTACTCGATCGTTCACTATTTAACAAGATAAGAAATGCAGCTTCCGAATGAATGAATTTCATTTCGCAAAGGAATTTCACTTTAAAGGCCGATTCTCTGCAAATGATATCAGTGTGGAACCTAACTCCGGAGTCTCTTATTATTCACTGGTTGCAGTCATGGGAATGAAAGTGATCATATGAAATACTAGTTGTATTACCTCCAAAATTTTTGCATCGGCTGCTTTGGCTCTTTTTTAATATAATGTAGCTGCTATATTGTATATCACGAAATCTTGGACCAAACAAGCAAGAAGTTATATGCACTTTTTCCGAAACCCGACGGCATCGCATTTCAAACTTGAGAATCTCGCCGAGATAAAGCTTAAGTTTTATATTTTCCGTACTTTCGTTCGCTCTCAGTTTTCATAGTTATTTCCGTTAAACTGCTAAAACTCTTACCTTATCTCCTCGATGCAAACAATGAGGTCTCTCTCATACGAAATGCACTTTTTTGGCTTGACCTTAGTTTGTTTTGCTCTCGATTTGATTTTAAAAATGCCACTTGAATAGGCTATTTTAATAAATTCCAGCTGCAATTTAATTACATGGAATATTATTATTTTTAATATTTTTATCGATTTTGCTTAGTAAGTCTATTGCTTTCATGCAGATCGCTCTTAAAGGCTCTGGTGCTGCCATATCAAAAACGACATTGATGAGCTCTGATCATTTATAACATTCTGAGACCTATTTTCAAGTCAGTGCCCTGAAGTGCATCAACATTTCCTATCATTACTGCACGAGGAGAATTGAATCTTCTATGGATTTAGTCTCATTTCCAGGCGGTCACAATCCATCACCCTACCTGCGTCGATATCGTCTGCCGCAACTCGGCACCGGACCGTCTTCTTATGAAGAACTCTTGAGTCCAGTAGATAATTGCTCTAAAATGGCGTTCATCTCTGCACTTAATTTCCAGAAAAAAGTAATCTCTTTTTCTATCTCAAACACCATGACAACATCTAATGCATAGACCACATAAAACGTATTGATGATCAAATTAAAATTTGAATCGGACGATGCGTTTCATCCGTTTTTTTTCCGTTCGTAAATTCGCTGTTGAAAGCATCATTGTCGTTCTCGTTTTCCTGAAGTATTGAAAATTTTCCACAATTTTTGGTAGGTACTGAATACGTTTATAATCATCTACATCTATTCGACGCGTCGGAATTTCCGATCACTGAAGAGATTCTGATGAAATTCAGTGAATATACAATTTTACAATACTCTTTATCGAACAAATTTTCGACGCAATCAAAAATGAGTTTTTCATAATTGAAATTATATTTCATTTGAATAACTCGACTGATACGATAACCCACAAAATTCATTTAGTTAGATCGATAATTATCGATCGAATGCTTTGATGAGAAAATTTGATGGCTAAAGAATTATTCGATAATTTCAATTCAGTTAACAACATCGTAAATTGGCTAGGATTTTGATAAAGTAACGATCAGCAACATTATAAATTGGCCAAAGTTCTTACAAAGTGCCGGTCAGCGAAATCGTTAGTTGGCCAGAAGTTCGACAAAATAACAAAAGTGTCAGAAAACTTCGATGAAAAATCTTTGAGAATGATGGAACAACTTCAATCCTTCCTCGCTCAGTCATTCTCTTCTACCAAACAGAAGCTTTAATTAGCATTTTTGCAGCATTTTCAACTATCGACGCCAGTGTTACGTCGTCCGATAGTAAATATACCACCACCAGCAGCAGCAGTTACGACAACACCTACACCTACACCACCACCACCACCACCACCACCACCAATAGCAACAACAACAACTCCCTGCCTTAACGGCGAGATTGCATGCACTTCACAAAGGTACTAATCAACGGTTGAAGCGAAATTTTCGAGGATTCCAATGCCGATTTCATAACCAGTCGGTTCGAAAAATTTAATTTGAATGCAGCTATGTTTTTCCGATGGATTTCATTTCAAATCATTTGAAGCATCGAATCAGTCGAAAAAGAGATCACAGCAGCTTGCTAATTAGATATTAGCATATCAGTCATTTCGATAATGAAACACTGAGAAGCTGTTATTTTCAGCATTAGAGCACTTTGACCTCATCACCGCTATTCCTCATTTTCTGCTCAGTGATTGACGACAGACCTTGTGACCTGACCCAGCCATGACAACGGTTTGTAACGTCACTAAACGCAAATTGATCACTGTTCTCGTCCACGTATAGGTCAAATATAACTCTCGTTAAAACGACGCCGACATGAGCCTATAAATAACGACGCCAATGTGTGACTTGTTACGTTTGCTGCAAGTGTGCAATTATGTGATGCGTTGCACAATGACCCGAGTATCGTTGCCATTCTGCGCACACATAAAACATCCATAAACCGGAAGGATGAAATTTAAAAACATCGCAGAAATGTGTTCTTTTCCGATGAATGCGACCAAAGAGGCTTCCTCATCGCATCGTATTAGGTGTTTATGATTTTGTTGAGGCATGTCATCGAGCGTTCTTTGACACAGAAAATATGGAGTGGATGAATTTGAGGTGGAAGATCCACCAAATAATACTTACGCTAAATCCGTCTCTCTGTTGACTAGTTATTTGCCTATTGAATCAGCAGTCAATCGGTTGAATGTGTTGGCGACCTATCAGCATATTTTATCTCATTTCCTGCAACAATCGCTGACTAGCGAACAAAGTTGCGTATCGAATACGATGCCAACCAAGCAATGGTTCGTTAAGTTGTTGATTCTCGTTGATAAGTTCTCAATGACTGATTTCATATTAATATCGGAAACAAGATGCTATTGAAGTTGTAAAAGAGGTTACGTAAAGGACGAAACAGTGAAGGTACGGCAGGTATCATTCATCACTGTTGACTGCTTTCTGCTAACATTGTGGAACGGAGTTGATTCCTCATCACTAACTCCTATGACTATGAGCGAGAAACATATCCTTGATTTTCCGCGACCATCATCGAACTTCTGTTTGCCAAATAATTGCTCAAAGGTCTAAAAAGGTGATATAATCCGAGGAAGTCAAATCCTTGATTCAGGCCACATTTATTAAAATTTCCCAACGAAGGTTTGACAGCACAAGTCAAGCCTCCTTGATGGCATGTGGCCTCGCACATTTGTGCTAAAAGAATATCGCCATTACAATATCATTGTTCGTGAGTGGCTTTAATAAACCCCATGAACGCCCCATCAGCTAGTATATGAATCGCCATTTTGGAGGAGAGTATCGTCCTAGCTAGAGCTGAGGTTATTGCTTGGCGTTTGCCTTTAGTGCTTAATGGTTTCGTTCACACAAAGACATCAATTCTTTTCCCATGACATCCATCACCTTCCAAGCAGTCAAAACAATGGATGCGGTGAACATGTTGGTGGTGGATTTTGTCTCGATCGAAAAGATCCTTCTTCTCGAATTCGTGCGTTTCTTTCAATCAAACTTTTGAAAGTTTCCATGCTCGTTGACGCCTTCATGATGAACGCATGAGAATATTTGGGCCAATGAGTGGACGTTATCATAGGGATCAACTTTTGTGCCCTATATCAGCCCTGTATGCCGAAAATGAAGCATGCATTTAGCATTCGAACATTTCGAAAAGCATTTGAAATTTTCTATGCAGCTGAACAAGTCAACCTCCATTAGTGTTTCTGTGCATCAATTTTTTGTTGTTAAGTTGTTTATTCGTTATTTATATGAAATTATGGATGCGAATATTGAAGGAGTGATGAAGACGAGCTCCTTAAGAATGATGACGTAGCGCAAAGCGCCTCGAATACGAATGCGGAGCGAAAATGTGTGTTGTTGAATTTTGACGTCCGTTTTGAAACTGCGCAGCTCGAGCTAAGGAGTTCACAACTTCATGAAGAATACTCACAAAGAGTGACACCAGCTAGTTGCAAACAAAATCACGACGAGAAGTTGCCATCTTCTGCCTCATTTGATCCTTCTCTCTAACGCTTTCAGTTGTTAGTTTGTGGGATTGTAATGTTGTTCTCTTTATGATCAAATAATTCGAATCCTTTGCAAAACTTATAGTTCAGAACCTCTTCAGTATGTCCATAATAGTTCTACTCATAGGTTTGATCTTTAAAAGCTCTAAAACTGCACAGAAACGAGAGTGGCTCATTGCAGCACTGAGGACATGCGATCACTTCGCGGCCACTTTTGCTCCTTTGAACTAGTTGAGCATTACGGCTTAATCATCGAAAGCCTACGAATTGCTATGAGAGACATTTTAAGCATCCTACTGCATTAGCGACAGTGATTGCACGAACTAAGTGACTAAGAAATGCTGTGATTTTGCTGTATCTCAGACAATGGTGATTCTCTTAGCAGTAATGAAGGCAGAGTAGGAATCGAACAAGTGTTTTTCGTACGGCATGCGAATGTCTTATCCAATCAGCCAAGGAAATTCATGTGTTGCTGAATATAGTATGAATCGGGCAGCACTTTTTCTCTATCGTACATATATTTAAGCGTTGATGCGATTTGCGATAAGAACGTTGTATACATTCAACAAGAAACAGATTAATGACTTGATCAATAACAATCACACGAGATGAACACATTTACACGAATTAATGCGGCTTTATAACCTACCGAGCATACCGATAGCATCATTGTTTATGAGTAACACATATGCAGGCTATCAATCTTCTTGCACAGCAAAGATAAAGCGAGTTGCTCTCGATAATGGCACTGATCGTTTTTCGGGTGTTTTATTATCATTATTATTATTATTATCATTATTATTATTATTCAATTTTAATTTCTATCATATACATACACGTCGAAAGGTGTTCCTCATCGTTGACTCCTCACATCACTTTTCACTGCAAAAATGCATCGTTATGAACAGCATTTTAGTCATTCACTCATAACATCGTTGAATTCTCATCTCACAATTGCGGTATCGTTCTAGCTGCCATTCTTTCAAACATATGATTGGATATGTCTATGTATAAGTATACTCTCACATATTTTCAAATTGAAACAGTCATTTGAGAGAATATCATTTATGACGGGGGGTGGGGGGGGGGGTGGTGAAAGGGGTTGGAAGGTGATAATGAACTCACAACTGAAAAGAATTTCGTGCATTTATATCACTGCATCATCATAGAGGAGAACAGCAAAATTTTATTCATTGGACATATTCGGATGAATGAAACATCGATACGAAGATTTGAGGATTGGGTCTTAGGATGAAAGAAGAGCGCAAATTTAGAGTGGATCACGTCGGAACTTTTGCAATGATAGTAGTACTTAATATCTGATATAAAAACTATTAAGTATATGTTTTTAAATACGCAATATTCAACGTTTGAATAAATGAAATGAAAAATGTTTAAAACTTTTAATGTATAAAAAAGAATATTCATTGATATAAAATTTGATGAACAGATGCTTGTTGGGAGGTTATGGATGTAATATGTGATGATTTGCAATAGTTCTCGCACTTATATGGACCAAAAAAATTGGAATGCAAGAAAGAATCATAAATGAGGCTAAAAGATTGAGCTGGAGTAGAGGATGAGCTAATATAAAATAAAAGAAAACAAATTTCCATCACCAATCTCATCCACAGATAATTTGACCTGAGTGTTTTTTTTCAATAAAATATTATCACCTATTGATAGCTGATATCTCTCTCTTCTGAAATACCTTCATTCTCCTCGTGAATTTCTCTGTTTCCTAATGTTTGAATAACTAGTGAATTTACATGTGAGTTGATAATTTCCGCTAATAAAGAAATACATCGAAGATATTGACAGTTTGTGAGGATTTCAATCGAAACAATGCTTAAAGTATTTTCTCGCAGGAAATCAATTCTGCCACGCAACGCATCGTTTTGTTTATATGAATAACAAAGGTGACTCACCGTTAGCTTTCTTAACAGCCAATGATAGAGGATTTGGTTTGAAAGCATATCCATTACGTGGCCTTTTCGAGGGTGAACGTGTAGAGAGATGAGACCGAAGCACGTCACGTGATGGTGGTAAAGGTGCTGCGGTAGTTGTGGGACATGGCGTACCACCCATGCAACGTCTTGATTCGTAGCTTTTACCTGCGCAACCTTTCGTCAGGTATGGCTCATCATATTTGCAGAATCGTGTACGCAGCTCTTTCTCGCAGAAACATGAACCCCATGAAGACCATTCCGACCATTGTGCTGCTGCAACGCAGTGCGTTTAACGTGAAAACACTTCTCACCTCTTACATTAAAATTAAATGAGTGGAGCAATCCACCTTAAAAGAACGAACGAGTCCATCTTAAAGACTCTAATATGTCTTTAGGATTTGGCTTTAATTCCATTCCACAGCGGAAACAGAAAATATCTCTTGTAGGAAGCTTATTGAAGATATGACCTAAATATGCTGATGTTTGAACTTTCGTCAACATTTCAGTCGTTACTATTTTTTCGTCACTCATGTAAACTACCTGTCTACCCAGTATAATATTGTTACTGATAGTCTCTCGCACCTGAGTTCTCTTTGCCAGCGAGAACACGTAATCCTGACCGATCAATAACGGTCGGTGATTCGATGGGATGCGGTGTCGTTGGTGGGGCTCGAGGTACCAGATTCAAGTTGATCGCTTTCTCCTCGGCTGTCGGTCTGTGGTCACCAATGGCGCTCAGTTTCATCTACGGAAGTGTCAAGTCATTATCCTTCTCACAGATTCCAACACCGTTGAAGTTTATAACATACAATGGAGTTATTACCTTCATAGTGACATTTTCGCTCTATTCCGACTAATGGAAGATGTCATTAATTGGCAGCTAAAAATTTAAGCTTCAACCGGAAATTTCACACTTTATGAGACTTGATTTTAGCTATTCATACTAAAAAACTTAATTGAGGACAATGTCGCTCAAGCTGGTGGTTGCGTGAATGAGGTATTCCAGTGATCATAAGTGTGTTATCTCTGAACATTAGATTAAGTGTAATTGAGATGCGAAAGTTGTCACCTTCAATACTAAAAATTCTTTAAGCTGGCGACAATTTGAACTTTCTCACAACTTTCTCCTCATTGTGACAATTCAATTCATAGACAGCCATGAGCATTTAAGTGATAGGGATAATCAACTGAATATTTATTTCTTCGTTACGTTGATCTCAACTGAAATATCATTAATTATGGATCAATGAACTCGTTGCCGTGTGCATTCTAGCATCATATGCTTGAAATAATAGCATAAGCCTATCTACTTCAATTGCATAATTAATAATACCCAAAATCAACTGATAACGTTCCCCTATGAGAATTTTCTCTATATCTTCACTTGCATAATTAATAATAGCCAAAATCAACTGATAACGTTCTCTATATCAGTTGGAGTGGTGCACGAGTGGATATTCATACGGTTTGAACAAATACCAACAACATAGACACATCATATAGTCTCCAGTGACTGCTTCGAAAAGACCCATCTCACTATCCAAAATTTTTTAAGACCTAACCCATTCTCCTAAATATGTCCCACTACTCCTCAATAACAATCCACAGCTTGAAAAACGATACACACATTTGCAACGGATTATAATCTTCGTTTGGTCTGAAAATTTAGGAGAAAGATGATGCCTATTTAAATGTCAGAACTTTTCTCACTGCACCTATAATCTATAAAATTGGCGTTGCAATGCTGCTACAACATCTCTGATTGAGGAAACAACGAGAAGCTAAAGCTGCGATGGAAATTAAACACTTCGATTTGTGGTCGTTCACTTCCTGGATGGGGGGTCGTTATCAACACGTCTACAGCAGTATATCAACTTTTCCCTTCAGTCAATTTTCCATCAAAATGTCCACCCAAAGGGACGACTATAGAGTGCGCACTTGATTAGAATGTGAAATCGGTTTATCGCTGTTGCATTCGGAGTGCCACAGGGCAATCAACTACACGAATGCCTCAACACAACGTTCAGCGAGATTCGATTCGCAATGTGCCATCGGCAATATCACTCGTTTGTTATATGTCACAATTTCAAAGATGTCAATCCAAATCCCTCCGGGATACCACAAAATGCTCACCTCTGCTATAGAGCTGCAAACAACCGCTTACATACCACAAGCAAAGCAATGCAACATACGACCAAAGATTGCAAGTAATTCATGATCAACAAAGAGTTTGCGCACATCAGTGATTGTGGCGGTTTAGAATTTTTGCATATACATGCCGCATCTGATTAACAACGAACAATTCAACTGCTTTCGGAGAGTATATCGGAAATGGTCCCATCTCTTATCAAGTGCCCCCCCCCCCCCCCCCCTAAACCTCAAACAAACTGGAACTATTTCGCAAATTATAGCGCACACACAACAAACGAAAACAAATTAAACTGCTGTGAAAAATGTAGAATATTCGAATGGTTTTAACCTGTCTTTTCCGAAAGAAACCATACGGAGTGGCTAAATGGCCAACGACTTAGCCTTTAAGCTGCTTTTCATTCAGTAACATTGGCAGGATTGTTGACAAATCCATCTTACCTCCATTTCTTTTATGGCGGCTTTTAGTTTTTCAATCTCATCTCTATTTGCTTCATTGCCTGTGGCTGTGATATCTTCTCCGTGATCATCCTGAAAATGAGATAGAAAAGGGCTAAAAATTAATGCATGAATCTGTGAAACTTCTCCACCTTAAACACTCAAACACCTTAAACATGAATTGCCCAGTTGAATGTAGCTAGAAGAAGAAGTGCGAGAGTTGAGAATATTTTAGTCATTTCGAATGTTCCCTGAAGAATACTCGATGAAAAATTCTTTGCGCGATTTTGCGCTGCAATATGTTCATTTCAGTGTTGCACTTGTCGCTAAGTTCGGCTTATTCCCAACGATGTGTTCTGATCCTTTAAGATCGAAATATTCACCACTTTCTTTTTAAAAGATGGATGCAGAGGGAACGCTGAAATATGAGGACGATTTCTGGATGCGTTCGTTGTCGTGAATGAGCTTGTTCACTATATATGAATCACAGTGAAGCCTTACTGACCAACAAAAAAAAACAGCCTTAATCAAGGCGTTTTTTTTTCAAGCAAAAAGCACTAGAAAAGACTTCGTCAGGTGGAATTGGTGAATATGACCAAACATTCGCTTCGATTCTTCACTATTCCCACATGGATGCATCACACCTGTTCGAAGAAAGATGGGGTTCCATCCGACGGAGTGTCTTGAGGCCATAAACTCTTTAGGTAGGGTGGTTGAAGTTTAGCAACAATCAGCCGTCCATTCTGCCAAATCAGTATGCGTCTTTTTTGCATTAATAAATCAACATGCTGCTCAATGAACTACTCACCGATTCCGTTACCGTCAAATCCATTTCAAAATCTAAAACGCATTTCGTATAAACTCAAAGGCTTAACAGTCTTNATCAAATCCATTTCAAAATCGAAAACGCATTTCGTATAAACTCAAAGGCTTAACAGTCTTTAGCTATAATTCATATTACCATATGAACGTGATACGCAATATAGACTTGCTAAATATACGTTTTGGGATGGAGGCATAAGGCAGCGGCGATATGATGATGGTGAAGGAGAACACTTTGATGAAAAAAAAAACGATTTTAATCACTATTCGGGATAAAAACATCAGTGGAAATATGCAAATTTTACTGATATGGTTTAATTCTTCGGTGATGCAACATAGAAATATTTTTGTTGTTGAGAATATAAAATAAAATACTAAACATCTCATTGCCTTAGCCGTACGACACGATACTTTATACGTATGATATTTCGTCATCGAATTTAACTCAAGCGTTGTCGTCTTGCATCTCCTATGTATGCGATAAATTTTACATCTTTCTGCCCCAATATCTCATCCCATAACCTATACATAACATTCAGCTCTATTCAGATTGCTAAGCACATATATTTTGCACCGTTGAACCCAGTAGATCCGTCCCCCCCTCACCCAACCATTTTATCATTACATTAATTGCGTTTTCGTTTTTTAACCGAATCCTTTCGAATAGACTGTTACTGATATATACCCATTTTATAAATAAGTGGTGAAGTGAATTAGGGGGTTTACCGTACGAAACCTATACTCCATAACACATGCGAAGGTGCGAAGAATAAGCAAAAATTGATGTATTATGTAGAAGATGCTTATAGAGAAAAGGAGATTGGAAAATAGCAGTGGAAAGTGATGAAAATGACATCGATTGTAAAAGTATCACTTTCGAATCGAATTTAATTACACTATCAATCTATTTGTTCTTTCTACAAGGTTTATAATTTCTCGAATAACTGTAATTTTGTACGCTAAAAGAAAGGCAACGAAAAATGTTGGAAAACGAATGAAAACAAACCTCTGAGAGTATGATAGGCTCAAATATCGAGAAAGAATCGGCTGCTATTGGTAATTGTGTAGCCATCGTCTCGCCGAATAGCTTATGTTTGGAATTATTGTTTTGAGAGGATTTTTTGTTTCGTTCCTCTTGCATAAATTGTCGTTCATCTTCAGAGGCATGACCCTATTCGATATTTATGATTATATTCTTGCGAGGCAAAAGATCAATAAATTGCTACATGTTGAGATATTGAATAAACAGTTTGTGCGGTGCTGCTATACGTTCTACATTTCTACATATGCAGTTGATGAGGGCCAGAGGGCTATTTTCTCGCTGATTGGAATGCGGTTTATTCAAGCGACAGTCATATGTTCAGTTCTTCCAAAAATTTCCAACTACATTTGCATTTAAACATTTTACACTCTTCGTAATTCTCGACATTTCGAGAGTGTAATGAGAGCACGCATTTTATGCGATAAAGCTTCCTTTCACGAGAAATTGCTATGCGAAGAGCGAACGAATTGACGAGCTACAGCAAAATCGATCGACAAGGAATGAAGCTCAAGCATATTTCAGCAAAAAAATTTTTTTGCAAGAATATAGGGCAATACTCATGAGGACCACGCGGTAGATGCAAGTTTTTCCGATGATAAGCATAAATATAAGATTTTTTTGTGGAAATCACAACAAGTCTTAAGTTATGCCACTGCACGAGCCTTCAAGTGAAAATTTGATTGTTGCAAAACATCTCAATAACAATCAATGAATAACGAAAGATAAGAGAAAATGTCCAACGAGATTCTTATGCAATCGATCGTTGCTGTTTATTATCTCTCAATCAAATAACACGTATTGCATTTAGCTGTCTATTTTATGCTTTTATCACAATGCTAGAAAACTTTATAGATACATTAAAGAACTTTTCTTTTAGAAAGCTTTTGCAGAAGATGGGCCTATTGCAAAATTACTTTGCAACATTGCAATATGTCAATATCATATTTGTGCCGATATCTATGTTTTCCGTCGAATCATTACAACACCTCTCTATTGCAATCAACGATGAAGCCAATGCAAGAGAATCTATTCTATAAACTCCATCCACTTCAAGATGATTTCAACTTATTTCAACTTGTTTAGAACTTAGCATTCATATTGCAAGAGATCGATTTTTCATTTTGTATAGGCATGGCCATAAAATAATAAGACCACTCTAGAGAATTTGCACGGGTGTTCGAATCGCTTAAAGAGTGATGAACCTTATAGTGCACTCTTTTGTCGGTCATTCGTGCGACTGACTAGTCGCTATGCGAAGAGCGCATTTCATTTCGCTCACAAAAAAAAAAAAAAACTTTTTTGCCATTTTTTGGGGGAAGTTCTCGTCTCTCTTGAAAATTTTGAGAAATATTCCAGGCTTTGCAGCAATAGTAATAAATTTTATATTTTTACTCCGGATCGCACAAACAATCTTTTATTTTATGATTGGTGTAAGCACTCATTTATATACGAATGTCAACGCCAATCCTTACAGCCTCCTCTCTTCTCCTTCTCCTCCCCCTTAATTCCCCTCCAGAAAATCTCACCTCGTAGGTGGAAGCAAATGACATATGTTGTTCTGAATTGACCGCTAAATAAGCAAAAATAATAACATCAGTGCTTAACGGAATGCCAAATATTTGTCTCTGAGATCTTTGATTGAAAATGACGGCAAAAGGAAAATCGATGTGTACGAAAACTAACTCGACTCTTGATACGGATGTGGATGAGCTCGCCAGAATGCATATTATTTGTTGTTCTTGTTGAAGGAGTGATCTCCTCCATTTCAGGTGCCTCACTCTTTTGTTCTTCGCCAGCTGCTGCAACGGCGGACATTCGTTCAATCAGCATTCTCAGCGCCTTTTCGGTGTCTTCCTCTTGCATCACCTGAACATTGAAATATGGCGTCTTACTTGTCTCTCTCCTTATAAACACGATGTTAGTTTACGAACAAGACGCAAATAAGCCGTTAAGATGATCAGTTCTGAGAGAACAGAAAGTGGATTTGTGAGCTTTTCTCTGAAAGAGATTTGCAGCATTTAGGCTTTTTTTTGAGTTTTAGCGAGTAGCTTCAAAAATCTGAAAGTCAAGGAAGGATCTGTATGCATAAGAAGATGCAACAAATGCAAGTTATTTCTAAATTCACAGCCGTACTNAAATATATCCACAAAGAAAAACGCAAATTCACAGCCGTACTACAGCACATCACTGAAGCATAACATAGACGTGCAAATACATATTCACACAATATACATATGCACACAAGAATGAGCTTTAAATAAGGGAATTTAGATAGCGTTTATGTTTTTCTTGATGAAATATAGCAATCGTTTCCATTTAAACTGCAGAACAAATTCAAACTTAATGCCGGGAATTGATGCGTAAAACGAAGATACTTTGATTAAGTGAAATTTCCCTCCCAAACTGACGATTTGAGGCATAATCTTTGAGTTTCACAGATTGCAGTGGAAAAAGTAGAGAAACAAAGTGGTTTTTGGGAGTATCACAAATTGAAACGCAAATGCAAATGAAAACCTTTTCGAAGATCACCTCCCCTGAATGTCGTTGTTTTTTATCGTACGATGCGGAAGTTTTTCCTTCTGACTTTCGTAGATTTGCCTCACCTCGGTCATCAGCTTCAACGGATTTCAGCAATTCGTCATCCTCTGGCACTTTCGTATGCATTGTTCTTAAAAATATTCCATATGATGCTTGATATTTTCATTACAACTGTTTTCCGAATCCTCTACCTCTATCAACTAGTTCAAATAAATTCTAGTCAAATGAGGCTACGACTACATTTAAGAAGGAGCAGACATCAAGGAACGCTGAAACTCAATGAGAAGCTAATAACTCCTAGACCATAACTGAGCTTATGGCCTATTCAAATGTTGTTGCCTTGGTCGAGGGTGATGCAATTTATAAAGTGTATCTGATACTGCACAACTTTGCTTAAATGCTGTGAATTTCATATGCTTCCTCTCAAAAGTATTAGGGTTTATTGAGAGAGAGACAGGTTTATTGAATGCAATTACGCAATGAAAACTAAATGAAAGATTAACGAAAGATCGAGAGGCACTGAATGTTGTTAAAATGAGTTTATAATAATAAAAGATGAGCAAATAGTCTAATCATATCATTGGCTACGTCATAAGTAATGTAAAAGGTTGTAAGCAAGAAAGAGAAGGTCGTTTCTCTGCATCTAGTCAGATATGTATGACCAGATGAAGAGAAGTGCAAGATATAAAATGAATAGGGAATCATAAGGCACATTTGAGTATGTTACGCAGAGGATACCACTTCATAGCTGATATCACTCTTTATGTTTTATAAGGCCATTCGGCTTGTTTCAATTTATAGGCGAAATATAAGTTAACGTTGAGAATATTTATGCATCTTTCGAGAATAATTATAGCTGTTAAATTTACAGTTCGAATTCAAATTATCTCTTATGAATGGAATCATAAATGAAAAAGAAAAGTGGAGACACTATATGTGCGTAAAGGGGAATGGAGTTGCACCTTTATAAAACCTACTCCGATCATTCGACATCATGAATTTTCTACGAATTACTTCATACAAGAGAAAATACCACGTAGAAGATAAAGTTATTGGAGCCGATAAAATCGGATCGACTTCAACTTGTAGCTGTCGAAATTGATGATCATGAACTGTTTTGAGGTTATTCTCACGATTTTCGAGGCTTTCTACAACAGCGACAAAAGCGGTGGTCGATGAAAAGACAATCAAGGGGAGCGAACAATGTTAGGGGTATGATCGGTTTCAAGCTGAGGACACCATTAGCTCCCTTCAAGCTCTCTCTAGCAATCTTCCTTCACTTCTGAGGCTGTGAAAACAAATTTTCAGTGAGTTTTATTTCCCATCGAAAGAAAACAAACTCAAACACTGTTATATCGATTCGAAATTTAATAACGTACCCCGTTACCAGTTATTGTTGATGCTTTTAATATTTCATTGCATTCCTTAGGCTATAGCAGTTATTCAGCTGAAGAAGATCACATCACTCTCTTTCATTTGATTTACCTTTTCGCCTACTTGCCTTCACTATGAGAGTGCAGAAAAAAAAATCTGTCACGTGGTACGAATTGTTGCTGAGCTAGCGCCCTAATCCCTTAGCAGTTAATCAACACTTTATATAAGAATATTGGCTAAAGAGTTCAGTTTAAAAGCACGAAGAAATCCAAGCTTGAGGCGTACAATAAGCGATGCCTGGAAGTGAGATAATGCAAGGAATTTCCCACTATCTGCTCGATGTGAAGTCGGTTAGCCAATAGTTGCATGCAATAAGGGATTGCACACTTTTGTTCCCAAAAAGTATGTCTCGCACCCATCTCCTCATACTATCTCTTGTAATGCTAGCTGGTCTCGTGAACGAAAGTTTGGTTAATAGCCGCATATTACCTTACGTTATTTATTCCCGAAAATCCCAGAGAATAGCTTAGGTTATCGCTCGTTCTCTACAAACTCGTTCATAGACTTTAGAGGCTTTTATCCTTTATGTAATGGCCATAGTTTATTCAATAAGTTTGTTGTAATATAGAGGTTAATGAGACTTGCAGATTCAATCGGTATAAACGTTTAGGAGGATAACATATGGCTCCTGAGCAAGCTGCTTTCCTTCATGAGATTAGATGACACTGCCAAAAACAATTAAGTGGGGATGGGACGGGATGTGAGATATACTTGAAAGGGCTGCAGTGTATAATCGGTAATTGCATGACCGACATGGGGGCTAAGCAAGCAGTCGAATAAGTATAGTGACCGATGATTAACAACACGTCTTTATGAGGATGCATTTGCGTCAATTTGTGATGGGTATCCCACCTAGATTTTTTATTTATGATGAGCTCTGAATCCAGAAGCACATCAATATGAGGTAATTCAAATGGATGATAGGAGGGGCTTTACCGAATTGAAGGGATTGTTACTGAAGTGTGAAGCGTGCTTTCATTGAGAGTGCTGGCTTCTGTTGGGATGAGTGAATGGGGGACCGGTATGTCCATTCAGAATTATACACTGTTCAGTGGTTTTGACAATACGCTCATTGCTAGAGGGATGGGTCGAAGCACACCTGGGACATTTTGCACAGATGTGTTCTTAACCACAAAACAACAAATCTTCCACTCACCGAATAGGTGGTTGTCGACTCGGTAGAACACGTCTGGGTTTAGGCTCTGTCTGACCAACGACTTCTAGGGTATTTGTTGCTTTCGGTTGAGCGATAACTGCCGAAGGCTTTGGCTTCGTTATCCGAGGCGTTGGCAGTTTCTTCCTCACGCTCGGTGTAGTGATAGTCGTTCGTGAGGTAGGCGACTTGTTTATTGCATCGCCTGCATTTGCCGTCGTAGTGTCCTCTTCGTCGAGTATTACAGATTCAGGGTTCTGTGCGGCCTCAAGACTAATCTCATCAGGTAATACAGCGAGTTTCTCAATGGGATCGTCTGTTTCTCCGTCGTGTGTGATATCAACTGAAGTTGGGGATGCGGTTTCTTGAGCATAATTAGCTGTGGTTAGAGTGGTTCGGTCTTCTCGGCTTCTGAAGGGTATTGTCGTTGTACCATCTTCGGCGCTTATTGTCGTAGCCATAGTGTCCTTTTCTTCGTGATTTCTTCGGGATAAATCTGCGAATGAACGATGTGCAATTCCGGAATTTATAGAAGTATTTTGAGGAGAGTGGACTTTTTCCCAATGCTTGCTGCTGGACTTCTTATCTTCACGTTGAAAACCATCGAATGCCGAAGTGGTAGCACTGCTTTCATCAGGTGTGGATAGTGTTTCGAAGGACGCAGTCTCACTGCTTTGATCTTCGACAGCACTGAGTGTGGGTGGTAGCGAGATTGGTTCGCGATCCGCATCAAGTTTCTGTCCAAAAACGACTTCCGGTGTTAGTCCTGCAAACATTCAGTTGTAAATTTGAGGATTGTGCAGAATATATCTCCGCCTCAAATTGAAGGACTACGTATCTCCGAAAATATGCATCGGGAATATCGTCTACGCCAGCTTATTTGATATTTGACGCATTTAATTAAAAGATCTATATTTGAGAAATACTTTTTTAGTTAGAATTATTATTTGGCCTTTAAACGTCAGTGTTTAATCTTCATTCATCTCATTCTTTAGTATATGCAGAGAAAGCGTAGAAGAGCTGATGATGAGTAGACAATTTTGTAAGATTCGACACATCGGATTGCTATGATTGCACCCTTATCCATCCATTAACCGATGTAGGTGATAGGTGATAGATGGACAGTGGTGAGACGTTCTGTTTTTAGGTGAGCTGGACACCTATTGATCGATGGCCAAAAGACGATCGCATACGGAGTGGTATCGAATTGGAGACTTTACGGAGATTGTAGTAAAGCACAACTACTTGATTGCTGGACAGCCTATATTGGTGACCTATATTATGACCTATATTGGTCAACGTTGTCTACAGTGCGATGCTATAGTTGCTGACCAATGCAAAGCTAATGTATTGAGTATGACAATTTTAAGAATATTTCGGTACATTCTACTGCGGGAAGTAAACAAGTTCTAGACGGTACTCACCCGGTGGTTGCACTAACTTTTCTTCGTCCAGTTCAGTGATTTTATTTTTCGACGGACCAAACGGTTTGCCGCCTTTTCTGGATTTCAGCGGAACACCTGAAAATAAAGCGCATCTAATATGATGCACAAAAAGTGATTTATACGTTAGAAATGAAAATACAGAATTCGAATTCTATCTTCTCGGTCACATCCCAACTTTGTGGCACGATTAAAAATATCAAGTTTTAGTCATTTTATTGAAGATATTCCCTGAAATATTGAGCTCGAATCGCCCATGACCGACCGGACAATAAGAAATGTCTGCCTGAGAACTTCGAGTGCCGACCGCTCACAAAAATTCTACTTCGTTTATTAGGTCAGAGAAAAAGTGTTGTGAATAAATGGCTTATAGAAAGATTCTTGCGAAATCTTGATGTCAAAAACTGGAATTCTTTGTATCCATAGAGAAACGTTTCAGAGCCTAGCTAATACTTTTATTGAAATCAACGCCAACCTAGCTCATAGAAGTGTCTATGACATGCCGTTGTTTATCATTTCGCTAACAAAAAGTGTAGAGCCAAGTGTTCGATGTGACTTTTAGTGGTATTGATCAGCCTCATTGATAAGGATTACTGGGAAAAGTTTCTGAACCAACGTAAAGGATCGAACTATCGGCTGTCGTCATAAGAGCTTGACTAGTTTCCGATCGTTGCCGTTTACATCTGCTATGATCGGATTCTGATGCTAGCCGTGACAAGCACAACTCCATAAATACTGATACTGACACCGAGGTAATGTGATCGTTGAGACAGATGGAATTGCTGCACTTCGGATTACACTTGAGATAAAGCACTTTTTGTGGATGGTTCATCCAAAGATATTGCCAATTTTTTTCACTACTTGAAATAAATGAAACAGTATTGTGCTATGAGCTTTGCGGAAGGGAATGTGAAGTAGAGGCCTACTGAGAACAGTTCGTGTAGGATTTCGCTGTGAGTATTCGGCGACGTTCGGTGGGCGAACAATCGTTATCTTTGATTTCGGTTTCGCTTCATCAGATATATAATCGGGATAAAGTTGTCGCATTGCCTCTTTGCGATCTGCCTCCCATGGATCGACCGCATCATAATCTGCCTCATGAACGGCTGCTTCGGCACTTCTTCTTACCTCACATTCCATGTGTTCCTAGGAATGAGAAGCTATCATATAGCTGTGATGGACTACGTATAATGAGGGTTGAAATATATGAAAAAAACAGCAACGGTAACTGGAGAGAAACAATGACAGTGTTGATAATTCACTGCATGAGGAAATATGAATTGTTTTCGAACTAGAAGAACTGCGAGTGAAATGACGAACTCAGCCTACTAATATCTCTATCTTCACTAGCTGTCATATAACCTTTTAATAAACTCTCAAAGTTCATCCACTCCACTATGCCGACGATCATATTTCCTCTCATAGGAAAGTAGAATCAATATGCGCTAATTTGACCAACTTGATTCGCTCCCAGACATGAGAAGCCTCGAACAGTGTTGCAAGCACGAACACGGACTCGGACATTGTTGACACAGAATGACCACGCCGACCATGACGCCCATACTGATGCATACACTGAAATACACGCGTTGCTTCATTAACCTTTTGAATGTTCGTCATTTGGATCTTTGCAACGTCTCGAGTTAACACTCATCAATTTAGAGCATTTTCAAGCTTATTTCTCGGAGTGAATATATTTTCATCTGTTGTTCGGAAGACTCCTCGCTTAAACGGAGATATCAATGGGAATGAAGTAATCGGAGATGGAGAGCGACTCAAATAATGGTATAAATTGAAGAGGGGCGGACGAAAGACGTTTCTTTGTTTCTTCTTTACCACTTAGGATGGTTATGCTTCACCTCTTGCTCCTTCATGTCGGAAGAGAGAAAGAAAATTTCAAATTCGAATATGACAGGTGCCGTAAATGCGACGTTTTGAATTTTAATCGAAAAATGTGAGTTTTTCAACGCTTCTTTACCAAATGCGACTTAGAGACATCAACTGCACTCTAGCGTGAGGTTGGAAAATCTTAATAACATGTTTGTACGGCCTTCGTGGATAGCCGGAAAGGAATGACCGTGAAAAGGCGTCCTACAATATTTATCCGTCGAGGACGGTGAGGGTAGGGATGGAGGGAGGAGAGGGAGAGGGGAGGGGAAAGCACCACGAGTGCTGTGGTGGAAAAAACCAAATGTTATCTGGCAAAAGATCTCCGGCAATGAGTGATATCAGCGTAACGTACAGTAGTGCCTATAAGACATTATATTGATGTTCATAAAAGCAGGTGTGTGCACGTAAATCAACCGTCGAAGCCTCAGCAAATCCATTCATACTTTCACTTCGATGTTACTGAAGAAATTTTAAGAGAAACATTATAGGAATATACGAAACATTAGTCATTCCTGCCTCTAGTTCAACTTTTTGCGAATGAAACAAATGAATGAATCTTTTCCTTTTTAATCTGAATCGACTTGAATCGGCTTTATTCATATGAATAAACATCAGCAAGTTCATCATATATGCACGATTCATCATCAAATCATCACTTGCACAAACACATATATACATAAATTATATACATTTGCACAAGAGGAGCGAGAAAAAAAAGAGTGAAGGGAGAATAAACAAATCTATGAGACTCAAAGATATGAAAAAAAGAACGGCATATAAGGCATAGAGTAAGGGGAGGATGTTTGTGCTGTTCAATTGAGAGTATCAGAAAGAGCGTTAAAATAGAGTGAATTATCTCTCTTAGGTAGCGAAATACTATCCTCGAATATGAGTAAGTCTGAATGAAGATTATCAAAGGCACTATTTGTAGAGCAAATTTAGCAAACCATCTGAAATCTGAGCTTTCGCTGCTCATGCATGCTCTTCAATGAGCAAAAAGATACTGTCGAATAGTCAATCAAGAGAGCGCCTCACAATTTTTTAGAATAGAATAAGATCAAACTTCACCTTACGATGGTCTAAACTTTGAGGGTCGGAAATCTCAAAACAAATCTATTGGCTAGATGAGGTGGATCCAAGAAAGAACTTATGAAATGACAGGCGAGTGAAGTATTCCTGAGTGATTTCAAAAATTTTCGCATCAGAAACAAAATGAAGGGATCACACTTGCATGCAGTATTCCAGAATGAGTCAGCGCTAGACTAAGTAAAGCCTAGAGAAAGCACCATTGTCGCAGTTCTCGAGAAGCCTATTTTGAACTCCTTAAATACCTTTGAAGCAACTTCACAACATTTAAACTTCCATCGTGTATTGTGGGAACATTGCAAAATTCTTCTCGAAGAGGAGAACGTTCTTTCTCACGCAGATACGAACTAATTGAAAACAGCAGATATGCCGCATATCAGATGCCTGTAAATGCATCCGTCTACATAATCAGCTGATCACTGGTTGTCCCAGCCATAAGTCCATCACGAAGTCAACGTTATCCGTTCATCATTTGTTGAGTTGTTCAGGCGATTATAGCAAAGTTCGACGAAGTTGATTACTGCTAACTAAGTTCCATCGCCATAATTTTATTGGATCATTGTCACATGACACTTTTGNCTCGGCGCGGAATGCCATTGTCACACAACACTTTTGTGAACTGCTATTCCACATGAGAGTACAGGTCTATCGGTCTTATTATTTCATAACTAGGATGCTCTTTGAAGAGGATAGGAGGCGTTACGAAGGGAGAGACTTCTTCTTTTCGTCGAGAGTGTGAAAGCGATGATGAGGGAGCGGGGATGGGAAGGGGAAGAACAATTTCTTCCTATCCACCAATAAGAGGTTTTATGACGAAGGCTTCATTCCTACTTGAAAGATATTATTAAAAAGCATTGAACCAGTGGAATATCACTGACAATATCAATTAAAATCAGTATTTAACTCTGACTTGAAATAAAGCCTACAATCATACTTATAGTACAGAAACATGTTGCAATTATTAGAGTCACTTTATTACTTAATATTATTATTATATATGTTTATAAGTATCCATCCCTTTCTATCATAGTGCCCTATTGAGTGCATTCTTTTTATGTATACCGAGAGAAATGTCCGAGTGGAAATGAGCATATTGTATAAAGAAGTTGATTCGTGGCTTCGAAATGCAGGATGAGTTGAAGGAAAAATCGACGAAAATTCATGCGGTTACCTTCATAATATTTTACATAAAGTGGAAGAGTAGCGTTGGCTTCATGAGCTTTCAATGCAGAATTTTAAAAAAAAAAGGATGGTCTGGCGTGATCACTGCTCGAAACATTACACTGGCAATTAACAGTTGGCCTCATTAGTCATGGCAAATATGGTATCTGCTAAGAAAATTGTTTCCATTTGCAAGTTGACTTCACATATATCTGATTTTTTTGCAGTAAGTAAAAACCGAAATCTGACGAAGCTTATCGCAGCTTTTGCGAACACAAAAATGCTTGCCATTTGCTCAATAAGCTAACAAGCCTGTCACTGATCGTTTTGCCTCGAAACGATTCAGTAACTGCTGTTTCTTTAAGACTGGTTGTGGGTGCAGGAGAAGGGGGAGGGGGTGGGAGGGGAGAGGCAGTGCATGCAAAGGAAAATGCTTGCTGGTTGTCCGTCTGTCAGCCAGATTCCAATATAATCCTACCACTATGATTTGAACACCACCTATACGATGAGCACGAAACCTCTTCAGAGTTAGGACTTCGGAAACTAGCATCATCATGAATGACCAAGTTGCCTTTTTGGCATTTCTGATTTTGCTTTGATTGGAGCACTCAAATTAAGGTTCGGCAATTACAAAACACATCGGCCGTATAAAATGTGATAAACTTGAAGCATTGCTTCTTCACTCCATAAATCAGCCTTATTCTTCGGTGACCGACAATTCCATTACTTTTGTAATAAGATGTGCCTGCAATGACTTGTTCCATAGGGGAAGATGGATCGCATAAACGAGGCTGCCCTTTTTNAGCCTTATTCTTCGGTGACCGGTAATTCCATTACTTTTGTAATAAGATGTGCCTGCAATGACTTGTTCCATAGGGGAAGATGGATCGCATAAACGGGGCTGCCCTTTTTGAATCTTTATGTACTTTTGCGGCCGATCACCCTTTTCAAGCTTACTGAGGTTACGGCGACCAAGTTTTTCCATGTCCGTCTAGGCAGCAGCAGTCCAAAGGGATCGCGAAAGGGAGGAAAGAGAGAGGAAACTCTGTCACGGAGTCTCGACCGCAGGGGTCATGGTGAGATTTTTTGTCGCCATCAAAGGTATTTCTACTAGCAACGGCCCCATTGTCGTCTGCTTTGATGTGTCAAAGCCTGGATGCGGGAAGAAATGATTAGAAGGATGTTATGAGCGTTCAAATGACCTCAAAAAGTTTGTCAGTTTTATTTCTGATCACTGAAATTTCAAATTAATATATTTCCATAAGTGAATATATCCTCTCGTATGAAGTTGTTGCATCTATCCTTCTCATCTTTTCTTATAAGTGCTCGATGCTGGCATCTTTAAAGCACTGATCTGGTGTGAAATGAAATGTATGTCTCACATTGCTCTATAGAGGATTCTCATACCTTCAATTCATCGCCCCATATTTGTAAATATGCCTCTGAGAACGTGAAAGTGAATATCGGCACACTGCATACATCCATCGTCAGAAAAAAAAAGAAGATAGAACAGTGCTGTTTGCAGACAGTATTCAATGTGTTTATGTGATAACAACTAATCACTTAGAAGAGGCCTCCATTTAATCAGAAAGGTGCATCTGGGAACGAATGATAAAGGGGGTGTCGAGAAAATAGGCCAAACGCATTTCGGTGCTATTCGCTTGAGCCGCAATTTGAGATACACTCATCGAAGCGCATTTAACACACCACGTTCTAGATTACGCAACGATTGCCATGTTTCTGCTAACGAATAATCAATCTAAAGCGCATATACATATATATATGGCAAGATACATATGTTAGGTGCTCGGCGGTACTAGAAAATGATAAGATGAAGAACCACGGTTGCGATATTGTAAGCGGGTTGTAGGGGGTGGCGAGGGGGAATGCACGCATAACACCTTTTATATAACCATAATAAGCAGTAAAAACTAGGTGTGGTGGTATTTAAGAGTTCTTTCCGGCTGGAGATGGTGGCGATGGATAATGCAAGCACTAAAAAGAAGTTGTGAAGTTTTCCAAAGCTAGCTAATGCCTACATAGTTGCATCACAATAGGGTAATCATTGAATAATTCAGGTAAACCGAGAGCTCAATAGAGCCCGTTTTATTCGTTGTTGTCGTATGAAAGGCCATAGACAATTTGTTTTTCGTTCATGGAACACCAATATTTTGAAAATAAAGGAAGTGAATTAATAGCGTATCTTTAGAAGCAATCATAATGGTGATCGCTTGTCACAATAATGTAAGAATTTCATAGAAAGCATTCGAACGACATATGTAAATTGTGGTGTTTCCCATCTGTGGGAATCGGATGAAATCGTATTGCATTGCATTGCACGCAGATATGTTGCTTGCAAATTCCCTTCAACGTATCTATTCTTCCAATCCCAATTGCCACACTAAGAAATATTCATTCTGTTCACCTTTATTGAAAATGCAACTTCATTGAATATTTCCGATTTCTCATTGCATTTTTGATTCGAAACAATCTATTTTCAGAGAACTATATTGGAATAAATGAAAACAATATTATGAAGATCAACCGCAAATTCCAATCCAGCAGTAAAAGATACTAAGAAAAATAAAAATCCTAATAGACGATAAGGGTTCAGTGCGATTAATTGTGAGAAAATGATTGCATTCAGAGGTTAAGGTATTTGCATCATTCGCCAAACTCTGATGATTGAATCAGGCACCATAGAGAACGGAAGTTCAAAGAGTTGCGTGTTTATAGCCTGAGGCATAAAAAGGTAGAACGCACTGTGCGCGAAAGAGATGCGAACGCTGCTACGCTTGCCCTAACTATGACGTTTCATGTCGTACGCATATGACGCCATGCCCTATATATATAAAATGTGCTCCCATTTTATAGTGGAATTACATTGTGAAATATAGGAGATTAGCATAGAAACATGGGTGATTCGATTAAAGATTTGATCGGAAGTTTGTCTTGAAAGATGACCGCAATTGCAAATTGATGATTGCACAACTCTCCTTGCACCATTGCAATATGACTGCCTAATGTCAACTTCGTACATGTTATACGCTATGTTTCTATCCTTTCTGGCTGTTAGACTCACAGATAACCAAACAACAGATTTTATCTTTTTGAAAAAAGAGTAGAAATAGAGAATTCTGATTTTCAAATGGTTGGATAAAAATTTGAAAAAAGAAATTCGCCAAGGAAATCCAATGAGCAGTTTCTGAATAGAGATTGGATGCAGTGATTGAAAGCCGAAATAGGATATGGTATAGAGATATGATGAGACGTTTAAAATCGAACGATGTACATTTCTTCTGGAAGTGTCAATAAATCACATCTACAACTATTTGAATTTTTTGAAATTTTCAAAATTTTCAACTCTGTAGCTCCAGGCTAAATCGAATTATCACTGATTTTAGTGGTGATTAGCGTTTCAACTTTCCAACTCGACGAATGCCACAAATCTGAATATTCGCGATGAGGTATATCGTGAATGAACTTAGTATATCGTGAATGAACTTATGAGNTTGAATATTCGCAATGAGGTGATAGTATATCGTGAATGAACTTATGAGGTCCTATACACAGTTTCCTCCGTTCCATCCATCAGCATCCGAGCAAGCAGTCGGAAGTTATATTGTTGCTACCTGTCAACTATATTTATTTTCATATTTCTAAGAAGGTTTGTGAAATAGGTCAGTTCACTCTCACATAATATACGCTAAACTGATTAAGTTCGGCAATGATTGAAGTGAGTATAAAGAACTTGTTGCATCTCGGATGGTGGTATCTAATTTGTAAGGAAATGAAGCATTAGACTTGCAGAAGGCTGAGAGGATGCAACCAATGAACGACGCTTATGAGCTATGCAACCATCGCGATCGTCAAATAGCAAGTGTGCGCCATTTCTATGGGCAGTTTAAATGATGGGCAGCTTAAACACTAACTGAGCAATCCTATATGGTAACTATTGCGCAATAAAATTTATTGTTGATTTAGCGATTGACACTTAAAATGGATTTCGTTGGAAGAAATAATCTGCAGACGAGTCATGGTGGGGCAGAAAAGGAATCGGTAGGTAGCACTAGGTAGCAGCTGGTGCAACGAATATTCCCAAAGCAGATCTCGATGAGAGGTGAAATGTTGCCATTGGAATATTGGAGTGGAATTACCTAAGAGGGCACGTGCGTGCCAACAATCGAACTTGACAAACGGAATGATAAATAGCCATTCGTACGCCTACACACGCTCCATTCTATGGATTCTCTTATTGTTGTTTAATTTTGATTTGTTGCGTGTGTCAGTGTTAGACGCAATCCAAATGAAGAATAGCAATGAATTATGATCTCTCGCCGACTACTCGTAAACCCTTCGAGCGATGCCTCTTTCTAGGTTGAAAAAGAAAAACAATGAGCACGAGAAATTCATGAATCGATGAATGGAATAGGTGATCGTAACGCTTTTCAAATTCGTTACTTTCAGTCTTTACGAATACAAAGGCTTCATTTATAAGCTCAACGATNTGAATACTAAGGCTTCATTTATAAGCTCAATGATTAAATAATACGTCGAATCTGTCTTGCAAACAACACGTTTTTGCCGACATTATGGCATATTGGTGCATATTGGATCGACCCTTAGGTGGGCTTCGTGATGCGCAATTGAATAGCAGTTGCTCTTCAAGGGTACAACGAAAACCATTTTTAATTGTCGCAATCAAAATTAATATTTGTGAATGCGTTGATAGTGTTTTTATCGCATGTTATCACTGTTGCTATCACCAATGAATGCATCACGCGTGTCACTCTTTTGACGGTTTCCAATCAAGCTGTGATGAAGCTAGGGGAGATATAGACAGATCGGTGGTAGATACATGCTTGCGCGCAGATACGATGTACTCACAAGCTTTCTGCAAGCGAAGTAAATACGCGAACGATCTTTGCGCATGCAATTGATTAGCCATGCAACATCGACCATTTCACGGATTGATAGCAAATATAGATTTACTTATTTGATAGACGTCAAGTGGAATTCTCTAGAGGAAGCAATGCTGACTCAGTACCTGAGCATTACCTAAATAACATTTGGAAACAACCAGATAAGACGATACAATNCAACCAGATAAGACGAAACAATGGAACTGACAAGTGATAACGTGGTATCATAGGTGTCATAGAGCTGATGACTGATAAGGTGATATCATGAGCAACATGGGAGTAAAAACTGTTGTGAATGAAGAAGAGTAGTTAAAATAGTCTGAGTTTAAAGTGATGTAAAACTAAGCTATTACATTCAATTCATAGGGAAAGTTACGGATGGATAAGCAGTCATAAATTCAAAGGAATGAAATAACTGTAAGGGAAAACGACATATATCGGAAATAGATTCAGAGGATTCGATGAAATCTCTTGAAGAGTGGATCAGTGATATGTTTCAGTAATCAGTGTATTGCAAGCGCAAACAAGCAATTCCTTAATGTAGCCCATCAATACGTGTGCAAAAGCAAGAGCTCATTCTGGAAAGCTTATGAAACTTGGAGCTATGTATCCAGGGTATATAACTATGAGATTTGCCTTGTTTATTGCAGACGTTTTCAATCTGAACCAACAATTCACAAATCAAGACAATAACAGAAAATAGCCATACTTAACTAAAACAGTTGCTATAGAAAAGAGAAATCCTTCACGTTTTTCAAAACCATACATTTGTTTGTATGGCCTATAAAATTTATATCTTCATATGACACAAATTAGTAATCTTTATCATATTTTTTGAGAAATTAAAAAAAAAAAGAAGAAGAAGAATGCTCTTTTCGAGGAAAGTGACTTACTGAACTGCGCATTCGAAGGTAATGGATGTGGTGTGGCGAAGCCGATAAATTGATTCAGTTTGCCGGTTCGATAACTGAACGGAGCATCGGTTACCGCATCACCTAAATATATGGCAAAGTCGAAAATCATTCCTTTATTTGATTGCGAGTAAATCAATTTTTATCTATATGATTATAATTTCATTAATTGATCAATATTCAGCGATATTAATTATGCGAGTGTTTTTGCAAACTTTGTAAACAATTTAGCAATATAATAAAGCACAAATATCGAATCCTAATCAAATATTCATTTTTTAAATCGTTTCTTCTTTGGTTAATAAGAGGTTGATAGCCGCAGAATTGCTAAAAAAAAACGTTGCAAATAAGCTCTTATTTGATATCGGCATCGACCAGACTTTCAGCATATGAATAGATTAAATGACATAGTGATTAAAGATCGATAAATAAACAAACATCAGGAATAAATATGCAACATTAATTATTTTAGGTAAGGGAAACTTTATCGCTATGAATAGAAATCAATTAGATCACTTAAAATTATACACAATGAGGAGCACATTTTGAGTGCAAATTTCCATCAAAGTTTTGTCATAGAAAAGGCAATAAATGTGCAGATTGGGGAAAAATAGGTCGGAAGGAATTGTGATTTAATTCTCTGATAGAAAATCGCAAAAAAAAANTTGCACTTTAAGTTGATGCTGTTGCTGATAAACAATGAATCCCATACGATGAGGATATATCAGTTTATTCTGAGTTCAGTGGCCTTCCCTCCTTGCCAAAAACAGTTTACAAAAATAGTACTATATGGTGCTATAACTTCGAGAGAACTCGTTGGACAGCTTTGTTGTAGCACAATTTAGTGTTAATTAATAACGACATCCATATGAGACTATCGAAAAAAAAAGCGCCTCGCTATGTGCACAAAAAGAAGGCNACACACGCGTTTATTCATACGTCAGCCTAATAAATCAAAGTACAGTATATTTTCACAGCGTGGGAACACATATTTTCGAACGATGGTCATTATAAATGTCCACTCCGTTGCATTGAGCTATTGGGATATTCGAATTTCTTGTTTATAATGGGAATTATTGCTAAGCTGTGACTAGCAAAATACAAATTTCCTGATCGGAAATTGGTAACGGTCACTGATATTGGCCATTTTCNCAATGGTCCCTACATCCGATATAACGGAGGCTGTGGCGGCCTTTCTTGTATAAGGAAGTATGGAGATGAATTTGAAAAGATTTCTTCTTAAATCGGATGAAGAGACTTTCACGAGCAAAGATAATCGTTGATCCTCTCTTCACCCGATAATCGGCTGTACCCGACTCATTGAGAGTGATTTCCCTTATCATTAAAATCAACCGTTTATCATCCGTGTTTAGATAAGCAAATCAAATTATCAACCCGTCACTGTGAGAATGAATGAAACCTTACCTGTGCAAAAGTGTAAAGTGGTTAATAGTAAAAGTAGTGGGAATGGAATCATTGAAGAGGAACAACTGAATGAATTAATCTGCGGTGATGTTCCAAAAGAAAGAAAGAGAAGATAATTGGGTCAGTGTCGAACGAGCTGTTACGTGTGGTGATGAACCAGAATATGGGATTGAATGCAAAGGCCGCCCACCACCGTGACCTAGAAAAGGACCCCGTCTAGCACGAACGTGATACCACAACTTACATGCAACATAAAATGGCTTCATATTTTTTTTAAACGTTCGCTTAAACATTGCAAATTTCAAGGTGCAAAGCGTTTTGATGGGTTTCAAAACAACGACTATTTGAGAGCCATTTATTATGAATAATTATCTCTCTAAGTGCTGATCGAATTCCATATAAAAAATTAAATACGCCTGAGGAGCACTCAGTTTGGCAATTATTCTCTCTCTTTTTGTCGTTTTTTTTTCTTCAAATTGAACCTTTTCGAACTTGCTTATTCAAATTATTGGTTGTTGTTTTATGAAAGCTTAATTGTTCGTAATCTTTCTATAGACAAGTTAAACACCAACTATTGCCACATCTTACCTAACTATGCTTAGATGTTCGTTTAAATTCGAGACAACAAGTCTATGGCAATAAGTTGTGTAGGCTAACACTATGATTTGAGTGATCTCACAGGTTCAATTTTGTTTTTTAATTGCTATCTACTTTACCGCTAATGTATTCTAGGCAAAAGGAAAAACTCATCCTGAGTTTCTGGCCTTCAAAAAATTCATTAGTGTCATATGTGTGTCATCTTGACTGTGACCTTTGCACGTTAGTTATCAGGATCAGAAGATAGAAAAGGACAACTAAAAAGCAACAAATGGCTCTGAATAATGTTGATTATAAAGCATGCCACTTCGGTATTCTTTCGTTTAAAAAAAACAGTAACTGACGCATCAGATTATTATCAGAGGTACAATTCCCAACATGTACTACATTGTTGATGATTCTCTGGCATTTCTCGATGAATTTTTTGATGCCATCGCGAAACAAAAAGTTGCAGATTTCGAGTCGATAAAATCATCACACATTTTTTATTCTACACCACAAATATAGCGAAGACGATGAACATAGTGGTGCATCTATTCACTCATCAAGCAAATTACGCCTTCCTAATATTTTCAAGTGACGACCATTGTTATGCTGCATGGGATTGAACAGTGCGGAAGAGGAAGAGTGCATTCAATAATGGTGAATGAAATTTATTCGAGCGAATCAATTGATAATGATGATTAATCCCATCTCAAGGGATATGAAACTACATTCCGTATTTTAAAGCACTCGAAAAAGCACTCGATGGCATGCAATCAATATGACAATATATGAAGAACAATTTACAACCGACGGGTGTAAATATATCATTCCATAGAAAATTCAGAAATTACTAGTAAGCACGAAATTGACGCATGCATAATTGATGTTTTAGCGCAGAGAACAAACATTGCTTACAGCATCCAGTCAGAAGGATTTTAGCTGTTTTGTGATGCGATGTTTTGCGGGCACATTGAGAGAGTGGAAGAGGAGGAAAACTCGGTTCAAAATAACTAAAACAAGTGTGTAAAAGCAATAATACCCAAGAAACTTAAGTGCTCGATCGAAGCAGCCTATAAGCTTGTGGGTTGTTTCGTAGCAACTGACTAGCGAAAAACTATTTCGGTAAGGTGGCAACTAATTAGTTATGGGAGATTATGCGATGATTTCGAAAAAGCTCCATGGAGAGTGAGAAAATGCGTTGTAATTACGTTAAAGTGGTGATGCATGATAGGAATAATGTCCTCAGAGGAGACAAATTGAGGTCGCTTTCGCTGGCGATTGTGATGACTAATATTGCACTCCAAAGGCCTATTGAACGAATCGAGAAATGCCTCCTTCTTTGATGACTACAAAAATGGATCGTAATTTAGCTATCGAAAATTTCGGCGATAATGCATTCGATGAAAAAGATGCACAAATGACGACCCACACTGAAACGATTATATTCGCCTACAACATAACCATATTATTATGTGACCTACGCGCATTACACTTCTCCCTTATCCCCTTCTTTTTTTGCCCTCCTCAAATGCAAAAACACACATTACCTTAAGGAGGGGTTAGGGAGTTTAGCGAGGTGGGAGTGAAAAGGTTAGTGAGGATGTGGGAACATGATGCTACAGTTACCGACAATGCGCAATTTCATGGCTTTCTTTCGCAGATTTGAGCCTATAAACATATTTTGGCCACGTCTTGCCTGAGTTTGTTTCGGTAATTGGTGATTTTAGCTGGGAAACACTCATCCCCCTCCTCCCCCTCCCCTCCCTCCTCTGACAAAAGTCGAATCTTTGTACACATAACGCATCGTACCATTGCTCTTGCATCAAACTCCATCAAATTTAGAACAAATTGCAGTTATTTAAATACACCAAAAGAAATGCATGAATTTTGCAAGTAAATTGGATTGTATCGTGCGTCGATTGCAAAACAAACAAGTACGGCAATGATTGAGGAGTTGAAACGATAGACGCTTTTATATTCAACTCACCTCATCAGCCAATTTCAGAATTGGCCAACAAAGATATTATACGAAAGGTTTACAACAAATAAGGTACAAATGCAGCTGACAACCATGCCCACACATTGCGGCTGTGACCAGATTTTTGGGACGTATGATGGTCAACCATCTGGCGATCCGTTGGGAAATCGGCCGGAAATCGAACCCGGGTCTCCTAGCTTAACATGCGAAGCCTCCACCCGCTGAGCTAACGAGAGGGATAATGCTTCAATATTATATCTATTAGGATCGCTCGCACAATTTTTCCTCGGCAGAATAGTTTCTCTGCAAAACGAGTGATATAAAATGAAGAGAAGATCGGTGCCAAGTTCAAGTGGGTTTTCTTTCGCGATTTATATATCTACGAATTTCTTCAATGTTTATGGATCAACATGGAATATATTATAGAAGCATCTATAGCGAAAATTCTTACAATTCAAACATCAATGGTTGCCAAATTGCAAATATCGCACAAATAAGTGCACAAAAACACATATTGGATTACCATAAAGTGTTCACTGCAGCAAAACAATCTTGCAGAAGTGTAGAAAAAACAAAACTGCTGCAAGTTCGCTTAGAAATATTTCTTTCGGAACTTATAGAGTGGATTGCTGAGTTGATTCACAAAAGCGCATGTTGTGCTATACGCTTGGCTACACTTCTTCATCACCCAATCGAATTCATCACCATAGAAAGGATGAGTAATCATTTATTCCAAATGCAAACTTGTGCAAAGTTGTTTCCATTAATTTTCGAATGAGGAAATGCAATGTGAAACGCTCATAATCGAGCAATTCCATATTAGTCAGTTTATAGATACGATCATTCTCGTTCTTTTATACTTATTAGCTTTATTCTTCTTAAAAGCTTGATTATATCGAATGATACTTCAATCATATTATTGATATCGATGTGATCATTTTGCAATGTATTTTATAATTAATGAGGTGAGAAATTATTGAGGTATTTTGGTAAAATAATTAGACGATATGTTTCGGAAAATTTACGCTTTTTGCGTAAGCAATTGAAATTCACACGCCAAAGAATTTTTCCTATCAATGAATAGAGATAAAATGAACGAAAACCGAGACTTTAGATAAATGAGTGGTGAACTTGGTTGAATCGTTTCTGAGCCTAAATATTTCTAGAAATTATTTTCATCATCCAAATATTCCTGCAAATATGAGTTATTCAAAGCAGAGGCTGAAGTATTTTTTAGCAGCAAAACTCGTTGCGAAAAGGCTTTTCAACATAGGAAGCTGAAATATATGCTTAAAATTTTGTTTCACTTATGACCACCAACATTTCAATATATTTATACTACTTTAAGCTATGCTTCATTTGGTTGAAGCTAAACAAATGTTTTACAAATCACGCTTACAATCCTACATCAACGCTCAAGTGATTCTATACTATGCTACTTCTGAGCATCTAAAACTGAAAAATATATATATAAAAATATGGAATGTATAAAAACTAAGCCTAAAACTATTCGTTTTAATGTCATCTAAGAATACATAAAAAATATTCCTATTCTATACGAATATATTTTCTACTCTAAAACATCTCTTTAATTCAGAATTTTCGTTGAAGAAAAAATGCGGCTTCGATTAATGTGATCGCCTATTGCAAAATGTGGCAGTTGAATAGCACAAATAGTGATCGTTCAAATATTTATAGCATTTGGTGAGCAACAATTTTACCACTTTGGGAAGAAAGGACTGGAACGAGGCGCTCGTTATTTCTGTTCGTTAACATCTTCATATGCTCGTTGAGGATTGCATTGAGGTATTACAAGATGCCTACCACCTTAAGACATAAGATGTTTGTCATGCATCAATAAAGCTCCAGCTATGAATTGCTTTGTGAGGTTCGACGTTGTTATTGGTGAATATGCGTGTCGTCAGCTTGACATTATTGATTTGACTGGAACGCCCACTATGATGCTAATCAGACTTGATTGTTCAACTTTTGCCTCTAAGTGGCGATACGATGTTCGAATATAAGCAATGAAATGATAATGAAGCAATGAATAAATGCGATAGTTGAATAGATAAAAAGAGTTTAACAAAATGAATTAGCGAAGAAATCGACTTCGATGTATAAATACCCAAAAACATCGAAAACAAGTGTGGCGCTCCGAATATGAGCCCTCTCGAAAAGATAAACTCGCCAATAACTCTTCGAAAATGCATTGTTCTTCGATGCTTGCGAAGAGTTTTAGAGATGGTTCCTTCATCACTTCCTCTCTCTCTCTGTCTCGAAAGAGGACAAATATAATTCCATCACGTGAGGGGATTGAAGTTTTGCAAATGGTTAATGAAAGGAATTCGAAGTGAAAATTTGGCGATGAAAACTTTGGAGTTGGCAATCATAGAAGAGTTGTAAATAAAGGATACTCCGAAAAAAGAGAATTGTTTACATCCATACAATGGCTTGAATGTATATTTCGATTTTTAAACTTCATTGTGATATTCTCTTATATATTCCCTCATTCCCCTTCCCCATACCCTTCTCCCCAGCCCCCTCAGCGCATATACCTTCCTATACTATTTTATAATATCAAGAGATATATAAACTACTTCACTTTATTCTATATTCCTAATGTGAAAATTCAAAGCTTTTATTGCACTAAATGATACTACTGTATGACATTTCTGTGGTATAGAATGGAATCGTTGATTGCAATAAGGCTTATAAGATGCAGAAAGCATCACTGCTCATAGTACTATCGTAAGTGAATTTGCCTATGTGACATCGAAATATCCTCACTCTCATACTACTCTTTGGCAATTTATTCGCAAAGTCTATAAAGTCGTGAATTCAATGATCATCATTTTTGAAATAATTTTCCCTTAACAATGGGTTTATTGCTCACTAAATTTGAATGTGGGCAAACACTCTTCTTATTAAGAGAGAAAATTTCCATCTATAGCTTATTATTAGCATATCGAGTGACCATTACTGTTGCTTAGTCGGCCTTTTATCCATCTCCCCCCCCCGCNCCCCCGCTTCTTGGCCGAATATTTACGCATATTCTCAAAAACTTTAAAAGCTTATGAAGAAATGCTCTCTCTCTTACTTATTCTCTCTCAAAGCAAATATCGCTTAATTATCACCGTCGATCTTATTTCTCACATTAGGCTTCATGCGGCCATCGTCTTCACAAGTGGTATATTGCTGATTTCTTGCAACTCTTACATTTAGATGTGATTTGCACCAAAATTTTGCACATTTGTTCACATTTCTTTCTGATAATGGCATGAGAGGGGTCCTCACTATCATTTCTTCTGTACATTCGGATGTGTGACAATATTATTCTCATGAAACGAGGCCTCATGAAATGAGGATTTCAAGGGTGCAATGATTTCAGGGGTCGCAAAATTGCACGAAAAACGCTTATTGCTTGCATCCGATCACATTGCCCTATGTGGCACTTCCGTTTTTCCCCATAGCGTCTTCATAGTTTAATAGCTTAATATTAAGTTTTTTTTTCTTTAAACTACCGCACAATTCCCATCAGTGAATTCAGATCACAGATAAACGCCTCATGTCGGATGCACCAATCAATTTCACATGTGCTATCTTTGATCTAGATGTCTGTGTTATTCGTTTATGTGCTCTTCCAGATATATTTTTGCCACCTTAGGATTTAGCATTACTTCTAATAATTTTATCTACTTCTACTACTCAAACTCAGCAAAGAGAGTTGAGGAAGGGGGTGGGCGGCTTGAAGGGGACGAAGCGAGACTCTCATAGAAACTCGTTCAGCAACCTTTGTTGTGCAACGTTTCGAACACATTCCCAAAATTGTTCAGCTTGCTCACATTTTTCTTCAGCATCAGACTCGTTAAACGATATTTCTATCTCATAATCAATGAGCTCTTCATACATTCGTTCCTTCGCCTTCATCTTTATCCTCAACTTTATAATCTCAAATTCTAGAGGAGTCGTTTGATGCACGGATGACTCTCGATAGAAGAAATAATTTATCCCAATAAAATCCTCATCTCGATGCTTCTTGCGGCTAATTCGCATTTCTCTCTTTAAAGATTTAGCGATGTGATTGTAGTGACGAGACGAATTTACAATCTTGTTTGCTATTGATTCAAGCATGTTCCATTGCTTTTATTTTCAATGCTAAATGAGCGTGTGCTTTGACTCCTTTTAACTATCACCACTAACTAATGATTCTTTCCTTCCAACCTGAAATCACGCAGAATTCTTTCATTGCAACCTGAAAATGCACTTAAAAATATTTGCTCACTGTCGGATCAGTCGTTTTTCAACGTTTCCAGTTGGTTTTTCATCCATAGTAAATGCTAATTTCCTAGGATATTTAATTGCATTTGCTTATTGCATATTTGTTGCTAATTTTTATCATTAATTTGGGTTCAATTTTTATGCGTTTATTATTGTCACTACTGCGACATTGCCATAATTCTGAAACAACTTCTCCGTCATCAACAACCACCCCCCTCCCTTGCCTTACCACCATGTCCTTGAGCTTCTTCAAATTCATCATGCATCATTGTTTCCACTTAAGCTTATTCGACACACCGGATGTTGTGAACAAGAACAAGACATATAGGAAAATGTTTTTCTTCTCGAAAATCGTCTCGAGAAATGAATATGTTCCTCATCGGAAAGGTCTTGCCCTTTATCTGAAAGCTAGAAAAAATAAAGAACATCAACGTTCGACTTACGGTAACGCAGCATTCAGGCATCCTATTGCAAATTATGTAAATGCAGTTTATGAATAAGCAGGTCATGAATTGAAAGCTTCTTTGTTAGACTGTGGAATTTAAGGCCGATATTCTCAAGCAAAGATAATATTATATTTCATAAGTGCGCAACTTCTCTCAACAACGGTGATATATGCTTGCACTATATATGCTTAATGACTTCATCTAAAAAGCGATAAAATGAGATACTTTCTGCTTTACTCATAATACCGTACAATACACATGCACCCATCAAGTGTCACCTAGCCATGATTTTAGTCAATAAATCTTTGCACTTATTCAGAAAAAAATTATTACCTTTACTTCGAATTATAGCAATAATTAAACACTTCATTTTCAAGACATAATTTCTATTCTAAACACAAGAAATCATTCAAATTCTTTGAATTTAATAATAAAAACGTGCAAAATTTCTTTCTAAAAACCGCGTTATGGCTATATGGCGTTTATGAGGAATGTATATATCTGTCGGTCTAAATATTCGGCAATTTCCACTTGTGAATCACTGAAATTAGATTTGAAAACGTATCATATGACGTAATCTGTTATATCATATTGCACATCAATCCATAACGGCTTTGTGAAAATGCATTTGTCCACAAAAATTTGCATACCGATCGGATTGTTCAATTCAGATCAGTCAGGCGTCAAGAAACGAAATTTCTTAACTAGTTTGCATAAGCGCCGTCGAATCAATTGGAATCTATAGTCACTCTCTTGTTTCAAAGTCTTTCTGTTATTGGCATATGAAGGTTGATCGAGTGGGAGTAGAGGAGGGGGGGGGGTTGCTAAGATGTAAATAGTGCCACTTCATCTGATGCGTTTTCCTAGTTATTCACTACTCATATGCAGCAAGCATGTGTTGCCTTTTGACGACTAAAATTTTCAATGTTGCAGTCTTCGCGTTTTTATAAAGAGTGCTGTTGATTTCCTATAGCATTAATACCTGCTTAAAATCACTACAAGCAAATTATATAGACCTCATAACGTGCATACCCAGTGGGATTACATATTGAATAACAGAAAGTGGAAGACTCTTTGCGGTATATCAAGTGTTTAGCGAATACAAATTATGTTCATAAAAATTTATAATTGCACTTCCAATGGTTTTCAAGTCAGCATTATCTGTCACGTATACTCACACGCATTTACAGATATAAATACATACAGATGTGAACTCGTTGATAAAATATAGCATCCTTGGATATTTGGCTTAAGCGTATGTGAGAATCGTCTTTTTCACCACCATCACTTTCAATGAGCTAATGAAGGCAAATTTTTGGAGGTAGTAAGAAGACGATATTTCCATGTCGAATATTTAAATAATTTAATAAATACGGCGAATTATTTTTTTGGTTGTGGAATGTGACCATCTTTGGGATTTAAATAGGAACGATTAATTTCACGTTCCACAGCCCAAGGGTCTTTAGCAACTAAGATTTGTGTCTGAGTGCTTCTCAGACAAAGTTGCTTCTCGGTACGATCACCAGTGCAGTGGACAACCATCGACGGACGGCATGAACGCACTCGAATACGTTCGAAGTGGAAACAACTCGACCACGGTCCCCATTCCTGCCATCCACTAGCTTCCTCAGCCACTAAAAACGTGCATCATTTTTATGTTTTTTTTTTTGTTATGAATGAATCTGATAGGACATCGCAACATCGATTGATTAACGCAAAAATTGAATACAAAAGGGCTCATATGACATAATCTTATAGCTTATTCCAATAAGTTTATGAAAAAAGAAATTGTGAGAATAAGTCGGCACAAAGAAATTTAGATAGACGTGAAGAAATGTTGAAAGATTACGAGAACGAATGCGAGGAAATTCATCAAAAAAGAAAAAAGGAACAAAGAAAATGAATGCGGGACATTCAACAATAGTAGAAATGATTTGGAGAGGTGTCGACGAGCCACCTTCCCTATAAACCCACTCTGACGAGATAGGAAGTCAGCAGAGTCGTGAATGATTGATGTTTGCTGAATTGGTGGGCTCATTGATGCAGACCGTTATTGGGCTATTTGTGATTAGCATTGCAACAATGTTACTAGCTACCGACATATCAGCGAATAAAGATCAAGAGTAGTGGCTGTGACGCTAAGTCTTCAGATTCCATGGGTGGGCAAACTTTCACTCGCTAACAAAAAACTCTCATCGGCTGAGGATACGATTTTAGTTGAAAGAATGAGTGGAAAACAATTTTTAAAAATATATGCAATCGCCAATGTCTTATATGAGTGTTTCATCGTATCATTGAGAATTCTAAGCTGCTCGCACTTCGATAAGCGGATGTTGGCATTTGCATCAGCACTGTCAATAAATGTACCTCCGTCGATATTTGATTAACACATCGCTATTCATTTCTGCCTTAGGCTATTTGCTAAGATGGCACAAATGACGTTTGACACGTTTTGTTGAATGATGGCAAATCAAATTTCTTTTTGTTGAATGAGCAAAAACGTTCATATGCGATTCATTGAAAATAGATTTCATCACTCTACGTTCCTCTTTTTGAAGAATCGAGAGAATGAAATGACCACCAAGAATATTTCCTTTCGAATTTTCGATAGACTCTTTTCTAATATAATGTTCGGTCCAGGTTTTCAAAGAAAGAATTCTTCAGGCTGAGGTCGCCATTGCAACTTCCCATCCATCTCAATCATAACCTCTCATATAACAAATCCTGAAAGTGAGGATACAGAATTTTCGAAGGAACATGGATTGCAACCTTAACTTTGCAGTATCTGAAAGGGCTGATCATGTGAGATAGGTGATATGAGGTGATATTTAGAGAAGGAGGTACAAGAAAACAAAGTTTGAGAGAGGCTGGATTCGGCGCTGAACGTTGGCGTTTTCCTATGTAGGTGATGGGCAGACTTCTTCGGAACGATCGCATGAGCCTTCAAGATATTATCGGATAGTGCTAACCTGGCAAGAATGATGCACGATTTTGAGACTGTGAAGGAGGTGAAAGAATGATATGAAGTCATACCAATGGGGAATGAATTCCTATGCGGTTTGTCGGCTAGTTGGAATTCACGAAGTTGTTGAATAGATGATTGTTCAAAGACACGAGGGGAGTGTGCCCTTATGCTTGCTGGCATCTTTGCCTTTATAGCATCTGAAAGTGAGCATTAGTGATTAGCTAGCATGCTGCTTTTTTTTTTTTTACATTGAACTGATGGTCGTTTTCTGCAATATCACCACGAGCTTATTCGATCGCATTGAGGTATTACCTCGATGCTATTGCAATCGTGGCTATGTCGAGAATATTTGTAGTGCTATTATTCAGAAACAATTAAAAGCCATAGAGAGGAAAACAGACACTCACTTACAATGGGTAAAGCTGCTCCACGCAGGGCCCTTCGAATACAAATTCTCAGTAAGACATAAGAAGTTGAAATGCGTAAACGAATAGTAACATGTCCCACGCTGATTTATTTGGTACATATGTCACCCTGATGGCTATTGGATCCTTCAAAAGTTGGACAATCTTATTATGAGGAATCTCAGAACTGCAAAGTATTTGTTAATGCGTCCAGGACAGGTTTAATTTTGGAGTTTCGACATTAATGACTGTAGTATTATTGGTGACGTTCATTCGAGTAGTAAAATTTCAATTGAAATGAAGGGAAAAGAGGAAATAAGCGAAAAGACAAGCTGCAGAGAGGGGAAAAAAAACCGAAAAAGTCGAGATTATCGAGAATAATGACCATTACTTTCACATTAGCAACATACAGTGCCCTGCAGTGACCGGCTATTATACGGCTTCGCAATTTTATTGTTTTATATTAATTTGATGAATTAAGTGAATTAGGAAGAAAAAAACTCAGAAACCTTTTTCTTTGACCGCAGATGCCGAAGATAATGGATGAAATGTCTCTACAAGATCAATTCGACTCATTTGCTTATTGATGACCTGAAACACGCAACGGTACATTCAGAATGTTATAAGGAAAAATACAGGTAGAGAAGAATACAGGAGAAGTTGGTACGAGTCACGTCTTTTCATTCCGCCCATCTCGACAGGCAGTATTACAGTCTCCCCTCCCCTCCCCCTCCCCCCTCCCCGGCCCCCCTCGATCCCCTTCCACCCCCTCCCCTCCCCCTTCTCCTTATCCCTCCCTCCCCAAGAACAAAAACAGTTATGCAAAATAGCTCTTCAATATTCCAATCGTTACACAAAAACCAACATTTTTTGCCAACCGATCGGTGTTTGAATCTAACAAACATATTTCCTTCACTATATGCTTGTAACTCATTCTGCAATTGAATGCAATCGTCATTTGTCCATCGTTGAATACGATTAACCATAAGTGTTAGCAGTAAATGCAACTCATCAGCTTGCTTAACCTTTGCTTGTATTTGAGACAACTCGATAGACATCTAGACATACATATAGGCGCACGAAGAGACACAACTATTATGTGCTTCGCACATACGATTGCATAAAAATGTCTAACAAGTGGAGAAGTGTGAAAGATGACTTAGTAGAATATACACCTCAGCAGTCTCAGTGGTCGGGAGGATTGTTTTCATAAATTACCGGAAAATGATGAAAATGGACAACAATGAGGCAATATTTTGCCTCGTTTGACGATCCATACAAATTTCCACGAAAGTTTCATTTCTAAGCTCTCTCGTAAATTTTCATTTGCACATATATGTGTACCTGTTTGAAAGGCTATGAAATTCGGGAGGTATAGTTTCCACTATAATTTGACTAGAAAGTTAAAAGCTAATTGCGTCAAAAGGTTTGTCTGCGATATGTAATCGATCCGATCGAGTCCTGTGACCAATGAAATTTAAAAATTTTTCTTTTTCAGTCACTCAGCTTGATGAAGATATAAGTCTGTTATTGCGGGCGTTCTATTGTTTTTCGACAATTTACGGAAATAGTTCGTGTGGCAAACGGAACTACAAAGGCGCATATCTATCACTATCGGTGTTGATGGATTGATTCAGGCGTCGACAGATGGGTTCGCTCTAAGCGCTAATCATCCTTTCCCAATCTTATAGCTCCAGCCTCGGCGATTAGCAAGTTGAAGCTTTAGGCGGACAGACAGACATACTTGCGCATACATACGCAGACAAAATGCTCCGTGGCAGATCTCTCAGAAGCGAATTTCTAAACTGTATGAGAAGAGGGCATCGAAGTTGGAAAAATTAAAGAACGTTGAGGAAGTCGTGACTTCAGAAACACTCATGAGTATCGGCTTATTGAAGAAGCTAGAAAGCCATTTGCCCGCTTAGACGCAATCCTCTCAAAACATCTGATGGCTAACGCTCAATTCTGTTATTCGACAAGAAATTCTATCGAAATTATTTGTTTGCTCCAAAATCTGCGTAAAAAAAACTTTCTAAGGTCATGTAATTTGCTAATAATTCCATAAAGGTCACATCGCCGTCTGTGACCTTTATGAGAAAAAAGAAAAGTGACATCACCATCTGACATATTCTCTTCTATTGCCGTTGGAAGTACTCGATTTGGGCGGTTGGATGAGAAAAACTGAATCAAAAATTAATTGCGGCATATAAAAACATATTGTTCCTATTCAGCGTTTTGAATGTTGATTTGAAATGACCTATAAATTCTTGCCACTATACAGTATTGCACTCTGCTGTAGTTAGTAATATCAACAGTAAATCATCATTACCTTTGCAATTGAAGGAATTTAATTCCAAACGAGTTCTATTCATTTCGCTCTCAGATGTAATTCATTCCCTTCTTAAGGACGTTTGCGTTCCCCATTGTGAAATTAGTCTGAGGATATTGAGACTTTTATAGTTAAATGAAGGATTTTTGAAAAGCAATTCAACGCTTTATACATCGCGATATTCATTGAAATCTAATCGAATGAAGGAGGAATGAGAGTGAAACTCACATCCGTATCGACAGCGATCCATACTGGAGAATCGTTTTGAGGTATACCTCCTGCAATGCTGATGTCATTTAAAGTGACATTGTGAAAGGATGTGAAACTTTCACTGTAAATCTAACAATGTCTTTTTCCTTTCTTTTGAAACTCTTATTGCTTCAGAGCTGTTCTCCTTCGTTTGTGACCCTATTGCTATGGGTAGCCGTTCATGGAGAAAATTGCTTCCCATCCACTAAAAGTGAAGGATCCGAAGGACAAGTAGATCACTGCGTTAATATGAGCTTGAAGAAACACTGTACATCTATGGGAAGGATCTTGCACCGGATCAGCTTTAGTGGTCGTCGTTCAATAAAGAAGTAGTAATGATAGGGAGAGCGGTCAACATGCCAAAAATTGTGTGGTTGGATGAACGGAAATAAAACAGGATGAGGGGAAGGAACTCCTAAATTTTGAAGTAGAATGAAGAAAGGATATAGTGAACTAAGAACCTGTCTGTTGAAGGAATACTATTTTAGCCTATATAAAATAATTCTCTAATAGAGGACATTGCTATTGCACAGCATTAATCGAAAGGGAAATGTATTTCTCTTAGCGCCATATAAGCAGAATCATAAAAAATCCATAGAAATGCATTTTTAATGTGACATTCGCAAATGATTCGTTTGAAACCTTTTTGAAAGCTTTTGAGTATATGTCAATTCATCTGCGAGTTGCAATAGATTGCTGAATCAAATAAGCGTTCGGCTGACTGATAAGATGAGATAATAGAAGCAATTCAAAACATTTTTCATAACATTACTCGATGAAGCAGAATGATTATCACATTCAGCGAAAAACTACCCTCTCATTTAGCATATCATAGAGCTTTTAATACCATTTGTAAAAAAGGAAAAATTCAAAAAGATCTCTTGAAAAGCAATATAATGGGCGGTGATCACTGAGCTAATAATAAGGATAATAAAATAATTAATGATAAGAAAAAGAAGTGAGATTGAATTCGGCAGTTTGCTGAGTAGCTTGAGGAAGTGAATTTTCAGCTATGTGAAGTATTTGATGGTCTACCTTGGAAGGCAATCCATGAAATGCCTCCCTCTTCCCCTGCCATTTTTGAGTGATATCTAGTTCCGGGTCTAAGATTTTAGACTCTATGGAGTGAACACCGATTAGGCTATCGCTTCCTCATGGGGCCGTCAGCGATTTTCCGCCTACGCTTAATTCTACCCTCAAGTGTAGGTAACATTTTAATCTAGTCGTTGAAATTTTAATGTCACTCAAGATGTGCACATTCTTCTCTATATAGCGTGTCTATATTAAGACAGCCACAATAGTCGAGGCCGCAACTCTTGCCGAATCTGCAGAAGCCATTGAGGTAGCGATGATGTTCACCTGCACATTATTGCATCCGTTCACCTGTAGACGCTAGACATCGGTGTAGGTAATGGAGATAACGCAACGAATCGCACTATTTAAATCAGTGGCGATTCTGTCAAGAAGCATGAAACTCATTTGCCATTAATTGTAAGTGAGATAAACTGATTTACCTTTGCCTTTGCATTCACCTTTACTCTGGTGCAGTAAACAAGTTTTTGTGATTGCCTTTGGTGCTGATAACGTTGCATCTGCATAATTCGCATATACGAAATAAAATTAATTCCATATATAAATTATCATTTTTATCAACATTTTTTATATATTTGACCAGTAACCTTCCATATCTCTCTCTAATAAGCGATAATCGCGATGAATTGGTGGTCATTCAAATTGACAAAATAGCGAATGATTCATAAGAGTGCATACCAACTGAGGTATAGATGATCCCAAAGCAGCAGAGGAAAGCAAACCGCATAGTATCAGTCGATCACCGGTTGAAGTGGTCACTACGATCGAACGAATGGCCCGCCCCACGCATTGCGGTCATTGCACCGATTGTCTCTCTATTCGATGCATAATCTCTGATCTGGAATCTAAAAAATGCCACCAAATGCTTCTTAATTACGGCGATCGTGTTCAATCCTTTATCTTTGTTGTGCATTATTCCACATAATCTCTTTGTACGTTGCATTCAAGAATGTCCACAATCATTATATACGAAGGCGATATGGTCATTTTACTAATAGCAATATAACTCCGAATTGCCCGAGGAACAATGCTTTGAATTCTTTGAACGATAGAATCTTTAGACATTCCTCGACATAAAGCACATTTAAATATACTTATAAGTGTATTCGATCTTTTATGCTAATGAATGAATACGAAAGTGTTGCGATTGTGAAAAGTGCTGAAGAGAAAATCGTATAGTCTGCATTTTGCGGCTTCACTAATTAAGCGAGTATGCACTGAAAACTTTCAAAAAATAACAATGCCGCATAATGCATTTCAGTTTTGATAAAATTGCTCATAAAAATCTTTCACAAAGATTTCGCTCTTTCAATCCGATCTTCTATGGAATTCGAAGCGGAATATTAGAGAATTTGATTTGATTGGTCGCAAAATGAGTGCAAGCTTACGAGAACACTCGAACGACATTGGCAATTGATGACCCGACTAGGAACTGGAATGGAGCTACAATTCACGATTTAGGCTATACTCAAGCATACGCAATGCATACGCCTAAATAGTTCACGGTAATTTACATTTGCAAGGCGCATGAAGACATGGTGGTGCATGGAGCCAGTTCTCGAGTGCAAACTGCGATGATTGTATTAATCATTTCGTGGAATAGCCGTTATCAGGGCACTTGAATTCGTTTGGAATAACCTGAGGTGAAAGCATGGCCTGAGGCGATCTTAGCATGATTCCCCTCCCCCCTCCCGCATCCCCCATCTTTTTTGCTATAAAGAAGAAATTTAATAATTGTGCTCTTTAAAGCGTCATTGAAAACTTAGCAAATATTCAAGGAAAGTTTAAACCAGCTTGCAAGCACTAAATTCCTCACTATCCTCTACCCTCCTCCCTTCACAAAAAAAGGAACACAGCTGCGTGTCGGACTCGAATTTCAAAATATGACGCCTCCATTATTGAAGTTTTGTTTGGTGTCATCTATTGTGTTTCAATAACTACTGAGTCATGTTTGGCTTCATTAATTGTGCTTGAATACATTCAGTTGTTTTCTGTACAAATAACAGAGAAATACGTTTTCAACGACCTATATAGCAACAAAGTTCACGAGTCGAGTTTAGCTCACCTCAGGTCATCACCAACTTTCACTATGAACATTATTTTAAACGAATTCAAGTGGCTTGATCAGGTCAAACACATTCCATAAAGCGATCAACATATCAGTTCGCAGTCAAGGATTGCCTAGATGTTCCAATGTCTTTTATGCGCGTTGCAAATGCAAACTACAATGGATCCATTGTATAGATGCATTCATGCGTGATTTTCAGTAGAATCGGTCCGAACGAAACATTCATCGAGCTTGGAATGTATAATGCAAAAAGTTACATTGTTGCATGAGAAAGAAATGAGTCGATGTTTGGAAACCTGTATCACAGTGACATACCGAAATGTTAACTCGAAATTAGGACTCCAGGCGGCCGATCGCGATCGGAGATGCTCGTGCATAATTAATTCATCGTTCAGTTCAGCGATCGATCCTGTCAGTAGCAATTCTTTTCAAAGAAGATCAATTTCCTGAAGTCAGCTAATATAAACTTGAGTTTATTCATATATGATTCTTCCTATTTAAATTGTTATTGGCTTTAGAAAAAGGCATATTTAAGAGAATGAATAGCAAATTACAGGTGGCAATTAGATGAGCAAATTACAGTTGACAACCAGATCATCCATGAGCAATTCATAATTTTCCTGTAGAATTGCCATAAAACTCATTTTGTGAAAGCTTTCAACTCTTACTGATCGGATAATTGCACAGATGTTCGAAGCGAAATCTTTTAGAGCCCTCAAATAGTGGCAATCGCGTGAGTTAGAAATCATAAGATTTGGATTTCCATGTCATGAGATGAAGCTATTGACAGATATATATATA
>JAARMF010000287.1:73534-87823 GCA_022844705.1 Toxascaris leonina
CCCCCCCCCCCCCCCCCCCCCCCCCCCCCCCCCCGCTACCGAGCTGTGACGTTCTTTGTCAATTCTTCAACCATGCGAAACTTGAAAGCCGGTGAACAAAAGCAGTACATTGCGATAGAATCACTTCAGACCTTAGAAGCGTTCTTACGGAAGGCATATTGATTCGGATCGCGCGTACGCTCTAGAAGCGTACTGTAGTAAACAAGCTGCCGAGACTGTGGCCTCTGTTGTTCTCCACTCCGCCCATGCTGAAGCTTCATTTTCCATAGAATCCTCTACCCTTTCAACTATCTAATCCTAGAAAGTTAGCAGCCCATTCCTGAAAATTGACTTTCAAGAATACCGCCAGCCAAATCATTGGTTTTATGTTGAATGATGACCCTGTGCAATAGCATCCATTTGTGCATGTTTTGCTTCACGTATATGGAATAACGGAAGAAGAATAACACGCAACCAAGAAGTAGTTACCTCCTGGTGTCCAGGGTGGGCGGAACAAATTGATCTGAGGGCGGGCTTGCATGACGTCATCTGAATGAGATCTGAGCATTCAATGCGCTCTAAGTAAGCAAGCGATAGACAGTGTACTAACGTTATTTAGTCTTGTCGCCTTCCGAATATTTTATTGTGGTATTTCGTAAAATTCAGTGGAATAGAACTAATTCTGAATCTATGTGCGTAGAAATTTTTACTTGGCTGAGGTTTGAGGTATGGCGTTTTTTTTTTTGTCAAAAAGGAATTCGCAGCAATGATCCTCATAATACTCATCCATTCCATATTTATCACAAATGTCTCCAATCCACGCATAGAGCTTAGTTGTTAACGAGTGAAAGGTATTTATTGCTAAATAATTTGTGGTTTTGTGGTGAAGGAATTAGAGCGTGAATTCTTTTATATAGTTAAATTTTGATGATATTAGATGATATTAGTGGATAATCTTTGTGCTTGCGATACACTAAGTTATGGTGGGCGAAAGTTCTGAAATTTCTGGAGGGCTCTATTGACTTCTGAAAACTTGGGGACTATCACTCTTTCGATAATTGGACGTCCTGTTTGTGCTAGCTTCGAATCACTGAACAGATTGTCCCATTGATACATGTGGTATGTTCGATAAGAGTCTGAGGAAAACCGAAAGAAGAGTTCTAAGAGTTCTGCTACTGCTTCTTTTGTGACGATAAGGCATCAGCGATTATTATATTGCAGTTACGGTACCAACGTTTAAATACTAACATGAGCAGTATTTCTTATACACTTATAGACGAAGAGGGAGGGTTGGGGGGGGGGGGGGGGGGGGGGGNATCATCATTCGACGGATCTGAGGAAATAAAGGAAGAGGAAGAAGATCTAATAAGTATCTCTTCTGACATCGTGTTTATTTTTATGCCACTACCTTGCAACCATTTTAATCCGTTTTCGACAAATGTTCCTTCACATTATTGATTTCACAAAAAAAAATCTTTCTAAACAAAGCAATATATTATTGTTGATAGCTGATTGAAAGGCGTTTCGGCGCTCACTACGTTTCCCTCAGACACCGAATGAATTTTTGAATGCCAATAGTCATCGATTTTTTTGCATTTGCGAAACTATTGCCTAAACGACCTAATGTCCACATCAAGAACAGCACATTTGCAGATTCGATTTAACTGCATGAAAATCACTGAGGAAATATGCCCGAAGAATTGGCTAATTAATTTTTCGCAGTTTCGCATGTTAGATGGTCGCATCCCTGAGTCATAGTTTACACAAAAGTACGACTTCACAAGTATGAAAGGCTATGTTATCAAAAATAAATCCCTTGAAGTAGAGGCGACTTTCTTTTAGGAGGACATCTGGGCAGTACTTACTTTCAAAAAAAAATGTAAATAAAAAGACTTTTAAGAACATCACAATAATGTCAGTCATCATCACCATGGACTGATCACTCTGGCAAAGTGCCAACAAGGGATGAAACATGTGACCCTTGACACCTAACCGACTCTAAATAGTGGATCTGCCCTGTTTATGTAATATCAAAAATTGCTTCTTAGAAGGGCATCATGGCAACTTGCTGTAGCCCATATCTGCAGACGGCCTCCATATATATTTATGCTTCTGTGTATTCATGTGCGTGTGTGTCAATGCATGCGCATTGTGTATCTATAACTGAAATAAGTTGGATGACCTCTGTCTCACACCTCATGTTTTGCCCCCAACAGTCAATAACTTATGGTCATCTAAATGTGCTATATATTCAACGTTCTCCGCACCTGTCGAATTTTTGTTTTACACCTGCCAGGTTGCAGGAAGACGAATCTTTAGTGAATTATATATACGAATGCTCGATCGACTAAAATATGAGGGCAGTTTTGTGCATTTTTCCACAATTTTTTTTTTTGGCAGTTGTGGTAAATGATTGGGACTGCAAAGGTATTTTTTATGGCCGTTTGGTCTGGTCAATTGCAAAATTGCATGCAAAATTTTCTTTGATGTCCTCCAGGAGTACTTTCTATGTGTGATTTATTGAGAAGGCACTTTACAAGCACGAAATGTCAACACATCAAATAGGACGTTAATGCATTTGCGTTTGTTTACTTATTTATTAGGGCGAATGCATTTATTTGCCTTTGCATTCATTGAATTGCCAACTTCCAATGCCAATAGGCATATAAGTCAGAATAAATACTCTGCATCGTTGTTCATTATTTGCAATTTGAAGATGAAATCTTCGATTATCTCATAAACAAATTGATAGCCACATTGATGAGGTGATAAGTTGATTTATGCTTTCAATGGGGTGATTGATTATTTATCCTTTGAAGAGAGGAGACCCATCTGAGGGAAGACTCGAATTATGCAGAAAACATTGCAACATTCTAAATTTTAATCGACAAAAAATTTCCAAAACAACGCCAATAAAATTTTTCATAGCATTCGATCTCTTTTGTAGTCAAATTTTTCTATTTCTTCGAGTTCTTTTTCAATTTTTGATTTTCCACTCTTGAATGCTCACATGACCATCTATTTTATATAAGTTTATTTATTTCCTTATCAAATTATTGATGAGTTTTATGATGGAATTTCATATGCTTGATATATGTTACAGCTAAGCTTTTAAGCTTCTATATTAATGAAGGATGCGGTTAATGAATAGGTAAACTTTAACCTGGACGAATATGAATTTCCTTCACGAATAGCTGATGTATCGCATGCGAGAATAGGGCAAATGACAACTTTGGCGGGCATTCCTATCGTTGAGGAGAAAGGCTCTGATCGATTACCGATAATCAATAACAATAATAGTTCTAATTCAGCCATTGAAATAATTTTTCATCGTTGATTATTCGCTGATCAGCAATCGACGATTGATTAATAAATCGATAATGACAAAGGAAACAAATCGAATATCACAAAATGCTTTCGGCAATTTTCACAGTTCGAGAATTGATGTTTATTTCTTTTATTTACTTCCACATCCAGAAATTGCAAAATTGGCGAAATGCCATCAACGAATGAGGTTTCACTTCCGAACAACGCCGAGACGATGAAATTGCATATAACCTTTTTCCATAGTTCCATGCCATTCTTGTCATCATAACTGCCCACTTCAATCAATCACTTTCACTTCTATCGTTTTTTATCACATTGTTGGGTAATATTTTTAAGGTTTAATAGCGAAAAGAAAACGAAAATTTAAGTTGCCATAGCGCACATATATCATTGTTTCAAAATCTATTCTAATATAAAGTATGGTGTAACTGCGTATGCTATCACCGACAATTTGCACTCGTCTTCATCATCTAGCACCTTTTCTAGTTTACTGCCTTGCTAATAATTCCAAGAGGGCAATCGCTTAAGCTCGAACTGAAAAACGTGGTGATAGAAAATTTTTTATGTTTCACTGAGATGGATTTTTTTGTTTCACATCTTTGGGATTGCAGAAAAATAAATCTTTTCGACTTTATTTTGTTTTATTGTTTTTCAGCTGTCAGTGGTTTATGAAACAGTTTAATGAATTATACGAGACTCGATAAGCACATGTCTCTTGTCTGCTTCACAACTCGTTTTCCCCTCATTAACTTTGAGCCATTGAAATTGTTGTTTGAGAGCGAAACGCCTCTAGCAAATTGCTTTGAGGTTTTTCTTTCTTTTTTTTCGATTATTCCTCCTTCAAGGTTTTGTTCTGCATGAGCATTGTCAAGAATTGAGCGCCTCTGTTTCGAATGACTGCCTCAAATATGCTAAAATTATGCTCACATCATTAAGTGAATTTCTTGCTTAACTTCCTCTTACAAGCATGAAGCTGTTCTGCTCGCAACACACACAAAACGTCATTCCTCTCCATCAATTTGTTTCTCTCTTTCTTCCAAGCACATCAAAGATATCTTCATGAAGTTTGCCAGGTGGATTAGCTGAACTGGTTAATAACACATAAAATTGCGGTCTCTTTTGTGTTGATTCGTATCCTCATCAAAACTTATTTCCTACTCATACACATTCTGAATATTCCCATGTACTTGAGGTTCATAATTCTTGAAGTGATGCTGAATTCACTTTTTCATCACCTCCTGAAGCTAGCTCCTTCACCGCTGACTATAACTATTTTGAATAAAGTGCCGGTCACCCTCGGTAACCCCGCAGCCAGTACGAAGCATTCCGCGCAAGTACGATACTTCACGTTCTAGTTCCCCTCTCCTTCTATCCCATTGTCCTATCTCTCATGCCCGTTGTAATAGATGTATTCGCAGCTGGAAATCGCCCACGGCAACACCACTCGTTTTTGCCCTCTGGTATTTGCTGTGCTTTTTCGATGCTTAACGATACGTATCATANNNAATTTGACGATTTTTGATTGTGGATATATTTTAATGCGCCGCAAACGAAAATTCAAATTCATCGTCATCGAGAAATTCCTCCAGAAAAAAAAATTTTTTGAGCGGAAATTCATGAAGGCGGAAATATTTCACGTTGTAATTTCATAAGACACTTCACAATCCCACCATTTATCCTTTCAAATGTAATCTCCCCCTTGATTATGAAACGTTAACGGCTGAAATTTTTTGATGAAAGTGGAAAATTTTGCAATCTCGAAAATTCTATTTCAACTCAAGGCTTTGTTTATGCGAGAATTCTATGAAACTATCAGCAAATGAAAACGAAAGGTTTTGATAGAGAAGCTGAAGAGAATCATTTGAAGCAGAGGTTTTATTTAAGAGAAGGTGTTTGTAACGTCGGCATACAGGGATGACATGCTAGGAGGTAATAAAGACTGTCGTCGTTTCTCGAATACACTAATTTTTGACTGGATCACTACAAAGACGGATTCCACTCTTCTTTATAAGATGGGGCTTTGAAACAATTTGCTGGCTATTCATTCCATCTCAAGCTGTGGTAATAAAGACACCAGAGCAAAAGCTGATGCTATAGAAACAGGGCTCGCTTCTCAACTCAAAGCAAGGTTTCAGAGTTTGAGGGCGGTAGCATAAGCCCAAGAGATCTTCCTCGTCCTAAAAGATCATGAGCGTGGTGAATTCATAGGTAGTTGTTGGCAGTAATGTTGAGGTCAGTTCAAGAAAAAGGTTTGCATATTTTATCAACAGAGCAAGCACGTTGTGACGTCAACATATATGCTTTTATATATATATATATATATATATATATATATATATATATATACGTGTATATATTAACGTCACATACATGTAAGTTGCCCGTAAATATATAACGCCATATGTAGATGACAATTGAGGCATAGCAAGTGTTCCCCCGCAGAGGTCCTCCACGTTTGTTTGCAGTGCAATCCCACAAAAGTCCTCTGCCTCGTCGGCACTAATTATGCACTCATCGATTCCCGACAAATGCACTGCCCAAGCAAATGAATTCTCTCTTAAATTTATGGAATTGTCGAGCCTTATGGTCATTATAATCATCAAAAATATGCAATGTGTTTTTCGAGTTTGAGCCTCAATATGCCTCAATAAAATCATTAATGCTGCAAAAGAAACGCCAAATTTGCGTGACACGTTTCAACTAGGAGATCTTCTTTATAAGCTATTTTTTTGCTGAGTTTATTTCCAACAAATTTGGCCATTACAATTAACACTCTCGAAAGCGTCATGTAATCTTCAACTCTAAATCTAACACATCAATCACTTCAAAATTTCTTTGAAAGCTAGCTTCTATAATACGTTTCTTTTTCATTTCTCGGTCATTACACTCCACTAGTTGAACCCTCGTAATCAATTATAAACTCCAAAAAGTACTGAATTTGAGTAATCTTATTAAAGTGAATCGCGTTAGCGAATGTGCAGCGATTAGAGCAACTGATAATGCCAATTGCAATTATATGGAAGTCTCTCTCATCGATTAGCTTCTACGGAAAGCGCACAACGCTATTATTTTATCTGCTTAATTTTTGAGTCTCAACTGCAAAATAAGCAGGTAGAGGCTGTGATAAGCTGTATTTAAAAGTAGGAATATTGGCCTTATTGTACTAATGCTAAATAACACCATAAGGCACATTTGTGTGAGAAATCAATTGTTCTCAACAATGGTGTCATAAAAAGATTTCCGAGTGGTGTTTAGAAAGTTGTGGGTGAAATTTATTCGGCATTTCCAATTAAAGGGAGGGGGGGCATATCCGGAAATAGTTCTCTGCATTAGTAGATGATTTAATGCCCATTGGCTACTATTTTAAATAATTATATTACAGTGTCGAACAATCACGATATACGGCAATGTGTTGTCTTTTTCCATCTCATTGACCAAAAAAAAAACTTTTTTTTGCAGTCACGATGCATTAAGAATCACTTCTGAAGCGTTTGCGATACGAACAAGATGTGTGCGCTGGAACGCGTCCACTCTCGGCCCCTTGGAGGCAGCGATACTGATTCAATGCGGTATTTATTTGTATTTCATTTCTTTTTTGTGTGAATTTTTCGTGGAATTTAGATCGAACATCACTTACACTATTTATTATTATTATTATTATTATTATTATTATTAATGTTATTAATATTATTATTATTATCATTCATGTTATTATTATTAAATTTGGTGCAGTATTCCTGAGTGACATAATAATATGAAAGAGAAAATATCACAGTTCAAAGCAAGTATATACTACAGAAAGGATCGCCTTCCTCACCACGAGGCATCGAGATTGATTTGCAATTGAATTGGCACTTTGTTGCCAGTCGCTGAAATGTTATTACACTATATTTCATTGCAAGAAATTAATATTACAATTTCAATATACGACCAATAGAGGTGAGATTGCAATTTGCATATTAGCACTAATTGCAACTGAGAATTGCAATATGCGTGCATTAAGAATTGTGAATTCTTTCGAAAGATACCTTACAAGCTCGTAAGACATAACGAATGCTGCGAAGAGTCACAGCAGTTCATTAGAAGCAATTCAGAAGCGATGCGTCACTTGCTAATCACGTTGTTCGACTTGTCCCTTTCGCATAGTGATAGATGTGCCTCGTGAAATGACGACAAATGCAACAATGATGCTCTCGGCTGTTGATTTATAAACTGATAGAGCGATGCGCACAGCATGTGAACGTTTTTATTGTCATTACAACACTAAATGTTATTAAGCGAGAATTTTTTCTAACTCTCCGGATTCCAATCCGACTGTAATTCGGCCGTATACCTCAATCAGATTTAGCCATAAAATCAACCGATTAAGCCGACCTCATCGATCAAAGCAATTTGCTAAAGCATCTTTTATTGCATTTTTGAAAGTGTTTACCGCTTCAAAATTCTTCTACAGATACGAATTCTTCAGAGGTTAGTTCAGAGGTTCTTCAGAGCCTGACCCCCCTTCCAATTGCCAGATTCGATTGCCATTTTCAAACGTCTGCCTAAGATCCAAAAACTGCGAAAATCACTTGTCGTTGACAAACTCCTTCGAGAATTTCACTATTGGTTAATTACTCTTATTGAAGCGAACAAATCGGAAACACGCCAAAGAGATTAACGCTTTTTGCAACGCACCTTGAAAAGAGTGAAAAACGTGCCAAAAGACATGACATAATGCAGTTTTTGCAATTGATTTCGTTTGATCAATCAGTTCCATAAATTACAAAGAAGGAAAATCCGCCCGAACAGTATTACAGTTTCCTCGAGTTCATCGAGCGTCTCTGAATACGTCCAGTTGTCTTTAGGCTCCTTAAAAATTGATGAAACAAATAAAATACCTTTACACATTGAGCCATTCTCAAGTTAAAAACACCTGAAAATGCGTGCAAAAGGGCAAATAGATAGGTGGATATACGCAGATAATGGCTCGCCATACAAATAAAGTAACGCAGTTCTGCTTCTAATGACCTTTCGTGAGGAACTAGCCGATCGCAGAACCAACCTTTTTANCAACTAGCCGATCGCAGAACCAACCATTTTACTATCCATTCACGATAGGCTATACTCATTGTGAGCTCATAGAGCAGAAAAATTTTACAAATTCTACGGCACAAATAAATATCAATGAGTTGGTCGGAAGATGATTGCTAGCCATAGTCAAAAGTCGAGAAAAATTAAGAAGCACAGTAGGATGCTTGCTATTCGGCCTCGTTGAAGTGGAATGAAAACGGAAAGGCTATAATAGTGAATAAGAAAACTAACAAGAGAGGCTCGTATTTTTAACTCAACAAAGAAGCTCAAAAGAAGGAAACATAGAGGTTTCTTGTGAATTCCGAACCCACTAGATTACCTTTCACATGAGATCTTGTATGAAACCTTCGCTCAACATCACTTCGAAGTTTGATTGCATCTTTTCGAATTGTCATTCAACACTATCGAGAGGAGGATCGTTGGATCGACAACATCTATTGCTGAAGACAGGTTCAACAAGCATTTTGTCGATTTGTTGCTGAAGATTTTTTATTTGCGTCACTACTTTAGTCAACAAACACGACTAGCGGATGAATTATTTCTTACCTCTTGTGGTATTTATTCACAAATTTAATTACTAATAAAGCAATAAGCACTGATATTGCAATGATCAAATGACAGAAGAGTGTAGTTTCTCCGATATTGGAATGCCTTGACAATGTGGTGAACGTTTCTTTGGATTACTTCTGTTGCATTCCAAATGAGCTATCAAAATACGAAAGAAATGTACGATTGTTTGAGGACATTGACGATCTCTAATGAATATTTTGTATTTTCAGTAAGGCGATTTGCGCTTTGAATTATATTTTGATGCGTTTTGAAGTGCTGTTGATTGGAACACAATGCCATCTGCTGTGTGGTAGTAACTTACATCCTCATTTAACAGCAGATTTATTCAATGCTTTCGATGACCTCTTCTTCAACGCTTGAACTTGTTGGAAATGCCAATTTGCATAAGCATAAATGATTGAAATGCACGCTATCGTGATTGTGTTCAATGTTCACCAAATACCTCAAACGGAATAAAGGTTACTTGAAGTTTTTCAATGATGATGCGGTTATGATCTCAATGATATCTCAATGATTTCTGTGTAACGTATCAGTTCGTGTGACGCCCACGGCAGTGCTGGATAAACAGTCTTTCATATTCTAGATAGATCGAACACTCAACTCTCGAAGTCGTTTCGGTTTGAGTATGAACGGTTGAGGCACAAGCCAATTTTAAAACAATCAAGTTGTANGAGGCACAAGCCAATTTTAAGACAATCAAGTTGTAGAGGCGTTTGTCTCCAACGAAGAATCCTATCACCTCGAAAGTATAGCTTTCCATTTTCTGCATGTATCGTTGATGTGTTAATTCAAATCTTTGTGTAATCTATCATTCCATTTGTGATTCCTCCTTCACCGATATTAGCGAATTGTTTCGAACGGAATGACTCGAGAAGGAATACCTCTAATGGAGTTATGCGGAGATGCAACATAGGGCACAAGTTTTGTTAGGAGGACTTTAAAGATTTATTTTTGTGGATTGACTCTCTATTGAATGTAGTTTGCTGCGATATTCTATCCCATTGCTAGCGATTTCGCATTAGTGGAGTGACTATCTTTTACTGGATTAGTTTCTCTGGAAATCGCATCATTGCTCAGGAATTCCCGACATTCATTCATGCATCTTCTTTCTTTATGCTCTCGAACTTATCTAGACTCTCCTCAGCGCTAAGAATATCGGTCAATACATTGTCCATGCAAATGCTCATCTAATCCTCATCAGCCAATATTCTATCCTTATGTGAAGAGAGGTGTATTTCGATTGTTGATGCGATAGTGATGGGCGAACAGAAAAATTTTTAATTTATTGTGAGATAGCAGCGAGTTGAGAGAAGACAGCAATAGAAGCAACACCACACACGATGCATCTTGTTAAAGGCCACTTATAGAGATGTCTTCTATAAATCCACAATAATTGCAATAGTCGTTAAGTGAAAGAGAATCAGCACGCCATTAGCGCCTCTTAGTTTGAGTGAACCATCGAAAACTATACGAATTGCTTTGCTTGATATCACATTGCTTGTTATGACAAATAAGAGGCAATAGTAAAACTTGGCCTTAGATTCCGCTTTTGGTATTTCTTCGATAATTCCATAACTCTCTAATTCTGCCATATTTTTGAAGAAGCGAACGATTGCTCTTAAGACACCTCCACATCAAAAAACAATCGATCATAAGTGAGGCAATAATTAGGCGAAATTGTTCCGATTAAACTCTTGAACAAGAGGCTAACTGAGAAGCACCCATCGTTTCTTCTAACCATTCACTCAAATTAATCGATTGTCAGCAGATTCTCATATTCTCGTCGTTATTTACGAATGCCTAATAGCTGAAGATTTTATCTAATGGAGATTTATTCGCTCTGCTGGAAGGAGTGTTTGCTTGTGAATTTTATCTCTCCGTGATTATCTTGCAACATTTATTTTCTGATTCAGATAGTTGTTAGCGCTACATCACTCCTGACCTAATTTGGATTGACTCATATTTGTTAACTCATTTGTTAACTCATTAACTCATAACTCATATTTGAGCGCCGAAAGAACTTAGAGAAAAGTTGTCATAACTGATCGCAACATCTTGCTGTTTAGATTTCCTTCTTTGCTGTAATTAATTATTTCACCTAAATGAGTGTCATTATTACGTGTGACAATCTCCGAGTTGCTAGCAGCTCACTCAATTGTACTTACTCTTTTGGCCTCATGTTTGTCATTTGGAAGTTGCACTGGAAGAACATCTCGATGCGACTGAATAATTTGCGCGTCTTATCGATGAAAACAGAAATGCTCTGATTTTGTGTTGTTCCTTTGAGATGAAGTCGTCGAACTAAACGAGTTGTTTGTACAAATGAATTTTGCTTGTACGTAACAAGAAATATAGGTGCATTCTTCAACAGTTGATTCACTGAGGATTACTGGGTGCAGACTCTTTATAGCCCAATAAAGTTTCTCTCTTACACTATTTGCCCATATTCGCAAAGACTGCCTTTTTCTTTTTCAAGTGGGAAGGATAGATCTTTAACACTTTTATTTCGAGCATCGGAATTTCCGGTAACCAACGATTTATGCACCTTTATACGAGAAAGATAGCTGTTATTATGCTTTTAATAGTAATAACGATGCTGTTTCGTACTGTATAAACATTTTAGACGCAATTAAATTTGCACGCTCAGTGAATACATTGTTGAATGTTGAGCATGTGCGCACTCCTTTGATGGCATTTTTTTGTTATTCGTTACTGGATAAGTGATTAAAGATATTTTGATTCGTAGATGTCTCAAATCATTGCGTGAAGACACTTGATGAGTTTGCACGTTCAGCTAATATTTCGGCTATATTTTCGTGTTTCGTGTGTAATTTTATAGCGTTTCGATTAGAATCTGATACTCTAAATTAGCTGATACATCGTCTGATATATTGCTCATATGTAAATTGCAGCAAAGGTGAGTTCAGGAACTTGTATTCCTCTTTGAATTGCCTTTATATTTTTCAGATTCGTAAACAATTGATTACTACCAACTATCATTGCTGCCAATGCGCTTTTTTGCAGTTTTGCCCATAAGCTGGCCGTAATGTTTTTAGACTGCCGTAGTTTAATTTAAGCATAGATTCGACTAGGTTATAGATGCTTTTAGCTCCATCACCGCCTTGAGCAACAATTACCAACAACTTTAAGTAAAGAAAGTGAGTGGCCAAGGTGCATCATTTTAGGCAAGTGATGGATATTTGAATGTTACCCAAAATCGACTCCACTCTTTGAGGTGTCGAAAGATTTTTATGAGTTCAATCGGGAGCCGTGCGACGTGATTATCCCCATCATTAGAAAGTGTAGTGTCTATGCAAAGTGGCAATATATGAAAGGCCGTTTATGAATTCGACAACATTTGTGCCAATAAACTAGTAGAACGTAAAACTGAATACCTTAACTTCAGAATGTAAGCAATATCGCTAACCTCAATTTTTAACGAATGACGTCTGCTTCAACTTACTTAATTCAGAGAAGAGTAATGTAAAGTAATCTACGTGAGTTTTCTCACCAGCATCAATACTCCTCGGATTAGCTCTTAGTGATCCAGAAATTTAGACCCCTTTTCGAAGTTGTTTCGTACTCTCCAAATAAGACGCTTCAAACGTTTCAAAAAATAATGCAACCCACCTCTTCGTTTCGCAAAAAAACTATGTCGACGTCTCTTCCTTTGCGGGCAAAATTCGTCCAATCGTCGTTCTCACCTCGTAATTAGCGGCACTGTCTCCGTTCAGCAAACAATTTTCGTGAAAGAGCCAAATTTTCGCAGTGAACGATGTATTGCTTCGGTATCCACTGAATTTGTAAGTCCTAGTTGTTGTCATGAAAAATTAGAAGTAGACGGGGGCCGTTATTCGATCCAGCTGAGGTGGGATTGGTAGCATAAGGTGTAGAGAATGAAGGCAGATTGGATAAGGAAGAGAAGGCGTGCGAATTGACAGCTCAAAGTATAGGCTATTGGCCACTGAAGGTATATAATAGCAAAATTGGAGACAAATAAAAACAGCTTTCATCTCAAATACAACAAAAAGAAAATCACAGCAGGAAATAAATAAAAATAAGCTTTTCGTCGAAAATATGAGCGCTCTCTATTTGCTATCATATCAGATTCTATGCGAAATCTTTTCCTTCGAGAAGATATTTCAATTTTGTCGCATTTTTCGCCATCTGATGCGATAATAATCGTTCGAAAAGCTGCTTACATCACAAATTGAATGCACAATCAAACACATGCCCTCAAATGCATCGTTATTGTGATCGCGTGCGGCTTGCGAAAATTTTTCAGAAGCACATAACAACAACGACTTTCAGCATTTAAATTTCTTTGTGCCATTGTGTTGTTCAGTTGTTGCTTTTTCTGTATCCGAAATCGTTTATTGAGAGCAACATTGATGTTAAAATGCTGAAAGAATTTCCACTTCATTTGCACTTCAGTAAGCGATCAACTGCAGTAATCGGTTAGTCGTCAGGATATTTCTTACGCTAAATGGCTAAGATCACTCTATTTGCTGTTTTTCTTGATATAATAAGGAATCGTCTATCTCTCAATGTTCTCGGTGCTAACACTTTGTTCCTTAATGAACTTTGAAATAACTTCATTTCGATTCTCTGAAATGAAGTCAACCAGCGTAGACAGGATCCTCATGGTGCTCGTATTGTGTTATTTTAAATGACTATGATGGGGTTATATGAAGCAACGTTTCAGTTGATGGACACTACAACAACCAACTGCCACAACCTTCAGGTACATATACCTGCGTATTACATTTAGCAGTATTGCGCAGTTAAGGAGATGCCAGTAGTGTGAACATGATGCGTTAAGCAGTTCACTTTTTTTCCGACACTTCTTTCGGAACTATCACTATCCCATTGGATCGCGAACAAAAGCAACAAAGATCACTGCTCTGTAGACGAGGCAGAGTCGAATCATGAAACTATTCCATAACGACTAAATTTAAAGCACTTCGATATGACAGTTTCATTGTTAGGTGACAAGAATTATTTGATCAATCATGGCGCTATCGTTATTCAATGATTGTCCAACACGACCTTTGACCTTGTAAATTCGTTTATTTGATTATGATAGTATTTATGTTTGCCTCACTCAGAAATCAATTGGGAGGACTTATTGGACAGAGGAAAGGGTTAACTGGAATGTTATAGTGATATTGATTTGAAATTATTGCAAGTTAGTTCAATGATTTGAATGGTGGGATGCCATCATAAACCGAGCCCTAGTGGACACTCGCAATTTATACATTCTATGACTGCTGCATCTCGAGTTCTTTTCGCAACTAGAAAAATCCTATACATATATATATATATATATATATATATATA
>JAARMF010000287.1:92599-102700 GCA_022844705.1 Toxascaris leonina
TTTTTTTTCCTGCAAATGCTCGTTATTGCCACGTCTTATTCATATGTGCGTGTATATCGCTCGCTCTGCCGTTTCCGTTCACCTGATATCTATATCGTGCGAATAGACGTTTCCTCTGATTGTTCGTCAAAATCATCAAAAGTGGTGTCTAATCTGCGTATGCTTATTTTATCACATAGCTATTCGAATGAGATATACTGCGGATTTACTCGTCAAGGTTTTCTAGGAGAGGAGCGATCGCTTCTGCAACTAACGCCTTGCGCTAATTACTAAAATTTACAGAAATAATATCATTCGACTGAGCTAATACGCTGAAATATGCAAACATATATCACTGTGCGTTCATTGAATGCGCGATGGCATGCTCTCTCCTTTGTTTAGCTCACACCGCTTGAAAATGCACAATTCGGAAGCCACTGAAGCGGCAATCAAAAATTTTATGGTAATAATTTCTTAGGTTAACTCGTTTGCAATGTACTACACATTTGAATTTGACTAGAATTGTGCGTAATTATACAATCATTCACGGTGCATTTTGCACCGATAAGTTTCATTTTTTACCTCCGATCAGGTTGAAAACGTACTCATTTGTTGATTAACGAATGCATTATTGGCCAGAAATTTTACGCCACTGTTCGTTTATTGAACCATTTGGTGTAATGAGCACAATTATAGAAAAATGCAGATGGTGCCGACTTATTTAGCACGCTTCTCTGCTAGTTTTTCCCACAACACATTCGATCGTTCTGAAAGACAACGCATATTTTTTTTTGCTGCTTACTGGTTGAATCGCTTCGAATGCAGCATCACATTTGATCAACATGTGCTTGAATGCCTCAATTGTGACTCTTTTTCAAAATTGCAATGCTTCGACGTTGCTTATTGCGAAAACATTTCGTATTAATTCTTGCTGGTGCGCTTTCCCAATAAACTTTTATTACTTTTGTTGCTCTAATAACTATATTTCTCTATTGGTTTTATTGATTGTTAGCACTATTATTTATCACATGGTCTTTGCTCTCTTTTTGAAGTCTTTCGTAAGTAAATCAGAAATGATGCAAAGTTATACATTGCCAATAGTCTCCATTTTTTTATATCGAGACCTGTTGCACTGATTCAAATGTGAATAGAATATAGACACTTAAACGCGTTCTGCAGCAGTTTTCCGAGCATCTTATCGTTTTATGATCATTCAAATTATAGCTTCCTTGTTGAATGAAGAGGAAATTTTTTTTTCCTTTTGCATGGCGATGCATTCGTGACGGAAGACTTATCTCTTAGGAAGCATTCTTCGTTGTTAATTTATTGACTAAACCAAGAAATTAAATTTTCGCTTTTTGCAATCAACTCTAGATAAGTGATTGGTTTCTACCTTTGTTTCACTGAGCACCTCAAATAATTTCAAACCCAAAAGTTATCCTCTGCATCTCATCACATCTTAGAGATATATTTGCGGTAATGAAGTAGCAGGTATGAAATTTGGTCTGATAATACAGGCATAGAAAAATTCTCATCTGTAGACTCCAGTAACACTTCCACATTGAAGAAATTTCTTCGAAAGTGACCATACGCATTGTTTTCCATACTGGATCTCAACTATTTCATAAAAGCATATATAGCAGCCATTTATCTAGGCTAATTTCAGACGGTTTTAGTTTCGAGCGAAACCTTCTGAATATAGCAATATCAATGAATATTTCAAAACGGAAGATGAATTTGATTGATTTCCTCATTGCATTGAGGTGCACTTCCTTAGGTTTCTTTAGTTAGGCGGAGCGCATTCGAATGCTAATATTAGACGTTGAATATAATATTTGAAAAACGTTGAGATAAAAGTTGAGGTCAAAAGAAGCTCGAGCTCACAATAAGCTTTCATAATCAACAGATCTCATTTATCTATATTATGCGTGTATTTTCTTAGAGTTAAACTTGCAAGAACTACTACTAACTATCGTTGGTTACTTTTAAAAATTGTTCTCCAACCGTTCAACACAATAACGCGGAATCCATAAAAGCTATTGACATTAATTGTGCTATGTCGAATTAATTGCAAACGATAGGCCATCATCGGATATTTCATTTCATTCAATCAAACCTCTAGCAAACTATACGCGCATAACACATGTGTTAAGCTTAACGGAGGAATACATTACAATAACACAGTTGTTGTTGTTGTTTTTTTTTCTTTGCTGATCCAAGTGCATTTATCACTAAGTCAAATTGCAGAAATTTTTTCGCAATGAAGCATTATTGCATTACTTTCGTGCATTTTACAGATTTTCGATTATCTATGAATGCGAAATTGCTATGTGTTACGAAAATTTGAGAGAAGATTCACCTAACTGTGTTAATGATTTTTTATGAATTTGATTTACAATAAGCAAAGATCTGAACGGAAAGAACCATAAAAAGTGACATTTAGCAATAATATTTCTATTGCGCACTTCACTCCTTTTCATGCACATATATAAAATTGATGAGAGAATATTTCTATAGATACTTTCAAAAAATATATATACTCTATCATAATGGATGCTTCTCTATTATTGCCTCATTATGTTTTTCAACAACCAATAAATTCTCCGAAATTGACTAATGGAAGACTATCTGCGAGATACTCAAATAAAAATAGTGCACTTTCAACAAAAACATTTCGCTAATGGCAAGTATTAGGCATAAAACAATTAAATCGAGTGAAACTTCTTTCTGACAGTTATGTGGAGGGAATTTTTGTGAGTATTCATCACGAAAATACTTAGCCATTCTCGACGAGAAGAGTGAGTCAATTTCGATGCTCATATAGAAAGTTGTTAGTATGTGTTGGTTGCGATGTGAAGCAGCTGCAAAATGCCCTTCAAAGAAATGATGTGCAAATGAAACACACACTCGTTGCATATTACTTGCTACCTCCATCTGTCGCTTAAGAGCGTTGCGCTATATGAGCTTAGAGCGTATGAGACTCTCGCCGTCAAGCTGGACTCATGTCGATTCAACATGCTACTTGTATTCCACCAGTTACTGCCGTTCGATTCCCTCTTATCTCGTTAGCATTTATCTACTAGGACTAGAGGCGATTATTGTTTTTTATTTTATGAAAATAAACATAATTTGTTTAAGCGGAATGAATGCACATCGAAAAGTACGAGTGTCGCTGATCTAATAGATGCAAGAGATGCAGTTTGCATAAATATTCTGCAAAATGCATTTAAAACATTTAAACGGACACCGATGAGGGGATGCGACATAGCCGATCGCAATTTACCACCATGCAACCGACGCTAGTTGAAACATGTGAACGAAGAGTCTCATTTTGTATAAGCACTTCGTATGAGTGCTTGCTTCGTCATAGTCACCTTGTCACTTAGTGGAAATTTGTGAATTTTCAGTTAAAGTTCAATGGGCTATTTTCAGCATTTAAGCATAGAAGAAAGCCAAAGTATAAACGAAACGGAAATTGAAAACTCTATACGCATCAATTGTTGTTTTCTTATATGTGTTAATATTCTTGACACAACTTTCAGAGTGTTAAGTGCCGTAATGATCGAATATCTTTTTTTTCCCGCAATATCATTCGTTTCGAGCAAATATTCATGTGCGTTTCTTAATCGAAAATCAAAGCATCATTCAAATAAATGACCTTTTTAGTGCTTATGTCGATCGTTGTGCACTTATGATATTCATAGTGTTCGTATAAGGATATGAACAATTCATGAGCATAAATGGTTAATGAACACTATGAATTTCCTTTGTGAGCTCAGAAGTGAAGTGAGTGCCACTTCGACGTTTCTTTTCGTTGTTATATTAATGGACTGTGTTCGTATCTGTGGAAGCTCATAGGTTGATTGCTTATGTGAAAAGATGTATCTATTATATTCATCAACGATCCTTCAAAACTCGTTGCTCTATATTCTGTATTCTTATCCTTTTTATTACATATTCGACACTCTCCATCCTCTTTTCCAATGGAACAAAGAGGAATATTTCCCCAATGTCCTACCGAATATTTGTAAACACTCTTTAAACCGTTCAATTCTTAGAATCCTCTCGTCGATTCATCATCCATTTTCGTCATTTCACATTTTTCTCCCAACATTTTGACAGTTATTCAACTGTAATCATTATATATTGCCGAATATGATCCTAAAGCATACCACAGCAAGGCTCAGTTGTTTTGTTCCTTTATTGAGTGATATTGATTGCTTGCTATCGATGAATTTTTCGGCTGCTAGCTGGTCGTTGTAGTTGTGATGTCATATTTCTATTTAATCACCTTTTGTGAATTCTATTGATTCGTTTTTAAAATCACTATGAAAGTGAAAATACGGAAGTGTGCACTTCAGGTGATGCACGCTTATTTGTTTTGATCATATTTGCTCGATTTGCTGGACTTATTGCACTACAGGCATAGAACAAGGGAGCAAGGAGGGGGTTGGAAGGCAAGGATGAGGTTGGAGGGTTGAGGAAAGGATGAGGAGAAGCGTTGGAAGAGAAAGGAAGGCAAGATGAACGGTGAGTTATGAACCCTTATGAATGATAGACACGAAGAAATAACGAGTCAATATAACCACAATTTTCATCTATACCACCTGTCGAGTCGAAAAACATTCTTTCTTATTCAATAGGAAAGGGAATTATGTGGATTTTTTTGTTTGCCATCATCGCATCGGGTAGAAGTCTTTTTTTGCGATATGGCAATGAATGCTGAATTTCATTCGTTCATAATTCTTCAGAAATAATTACTTCTCCCCATTTGCTTTCTTTTCACTCCCGTCCGTCGAAAAGGTTGGTTTCTACCAGCGAAACTTATTGTTCCCTTTTTTTATTGGTTGTATATATAGAAGTCTGACATCGTCAGTAAAGAGAACATCACAGCACTAAACTTGAGGTGCATTAAAACGACGCTTTTTATATGCAACTCTCAAGCATTTATATTCTTGGAAGCGTAGATTTCCCTAAGGAGTGCGTCGCATCAAAATGAAGCTCATAAGTGACGAAACTAGCCGTCGTTGAAAGCTGCTTGTAGCGTATCATTTCAGCTTATCATTGCTATCACCTTTTGTTTCAAGTCGCAATTCCACTCAGATATCCACGTGCAAAATCTCATTTCCCAATCTGTGCCGAACAAATTTTGTTCTAATCACTACCCTTACACCACTTTTTGCAATCTTATTTCTCAACATTTATGTGAGTAGTGACCTCTAGCAGGAAGCTAATTACTCACACCAACTCTGGCTAAGTCAGCGGAAAAAAAATGGAGAACGAGAGGTGCATAAACGCAGTTTTCTCTGCCGATTTGTATGTAATTTTGGATGGCGCATTTGACAATCGAGTAATTAAGCGATAAATGATTATCACTTATGAACAACTGTAGTCATGCCAAATGCATTAATGTCCATAAATGTTTGCACTGCACGATGATATTCCACTTGTTTTTGTGTGCTTTTCATAAGACTTTGTAAGCGTCGTTCGATTGAAGCTTGTTGCATTATGACGAGAAATGCTTCATCTACTTCATTCATCATTCTTCGGAAATAATTACCGCTCAATCACCCATTTTCCCCTCTTCCTTTTCACCTCTCTTCGTAACCCCTCTTTTCCATTCTTCCCTTTATTTGTCTCTTCCTCTACCACCAACACCCTGCTTCCTTGCTCCCACTCACAGCTTCCCCCTCTCCGCTCTCCTCCACTCTTTGTACTTCTCACTCCCTCCTCGCTCCTTCTTCTCATCAAGTATTCAACGGCCTGAACTTTTTTTGTTGCAGAAGGGCACATAGATCATATGTCATAAGCACTTTAGTAAAGCCCTGTTTACTCGGTATGCGAATGATCACTGATCCATTTGAGGGCTGAAAAAGCTGCCACTGCTATATGGACATGCACTCAAGCATCGGTTTACATGCGTTTTTGTTAATTTGATACCTACAAATCGCACTGCAGCGACACGTCGTCTTTTGCTTCTATGAATTTGTGTATGCCAGTCTACGTGGTGGTTTCGATTCCAGAAGCATGGAAACCAGGAGACAAATGGTGTGAAACTGAATGGATATTATGTGTATCATATGATGGTTACCTATACGAATATTTCAGTTGATTCCTCCATATCCACTCAAGCAATGGTCGTCTATTTATATGTAAAAATTGGTTCTTATTTTAAAAACGACCAGATTTTCTTCGACCAAATTGCGAAGAGGCGGATCTTTTATACAAGACGCATATCAGTGATGGGATAAACATGCATTTTTTTGTCATTTAGTGCGACCGGTTGGTCTTGGTGGCTATTTGAAGGTGCATATTGTGCTAACTTCTGCAGAAATTTGAATATCTCTATGTATAGCTTGAACACATGTGGTAGAAACACGAAAATTTGGGAAAACGCATTAGGGGAATTAACATGATCGGCACTTGCACAACATTCATTGATCATGTCAGCAATTATCGTAAATCATCAACAGAATAATATTTTGAGATTTGAATCGAATTGATCAATCGGCGAAATCATTCGAAAGAAGATTTGTTTGTACACAAAAGTTGTAAATCAATTGAGGTAGAATATAAAAGAAAACTCAACAACTACATGAAATGACCGATGGATCGCAGAATGCATGCGAAATTTACGTATATTTTAGCCATTATTCATCATTAACCTCTAATATGATGCGTTGGTTTTAAAGTTAATAAAGGTATTATCATAAGGTCTAAAGGTACTATTAATTTATTCGATGCTCTAAGCTGCATTAATCGAATTTCATAGTTGCAATTTTGATGCATTGCAACTATAAATTGCCAAATAGAGGGATAGATGCGTGTTATACATAAACATTTGTGCGATATCGTTATGATGGGCATTGATGACAAGAATTTGCAACATAACACACAAGTTTATATCACCTCAAGTGTTTCTCCACTTTTTTTAAAATCAGTGCATATATCTAGATTAATTTGTGCAACACCGACTACGATGCAAAGTAACAGGGAAATAATCAGTGCTAACATCGACATATTGGCAATGCAAGTTTACAACACGCTATAATTCTTCGCCTAAGAAACGTTGCATCAATTTTTATTTCACGAGGTAATTCCAAATTAGNNNGTAATTCCAAATTAGCCCCCCTCTCCTCCCTCCTCCTATTTCCTCAAATCTCACCACACCGTTATGTTTTTGTGGAGCATTGGATGATAGAGTATCTTATTTAATATTTCCTCCTCTTCATAACTTCCCTGTTTAAAGAAATGTCGAGAGTTGTGAATGATAATAGCCCCAGGGCTTGTAAACAAAATGATAATATATAATATATAAGCTTTTCCATTTAATTATATGCATTGAGTGATTGTTGTATGCCGTTGTCGCATCTTATACGATCGCTGTCTTGTCGAATGCTAAATGCTTTATGACGAATGAATTTCTCGTCGAGGTTTATGTGAGAGTGGTGAGACGATGAGCCGCCACTTTATGGATCAATGATAGGCATGCAACAATGCGATTAGCAGCGGCTAGCTTCTAATTAAGAGAAAGTAAACGCGATGTCGTTGTTGTTGTTGTTGTATAGCGGTGTATTTTGGCAACCATCTAATTCAATTCACCTAATGAGATGCGTTTTCCTATTTTGCAGTCATCTTCATCATACCATATCGTTCGTTGTTCATTTACGCTTTTATATTCGTTGCGTGTTGGCTTATTGTTTGCTGTGATCGTTAATTGTCAACGTTTGTGTTACGCTTCATGCATCTCGAATCATTTACACATCTAATACACAATACTTTAAACAATACATTTGCATAGGTTATCACGCAAATTCTGCTAATAATTCAGCGAAATATGCCTGCATGCAATCGTTGTTGAATTTTTTTCGCATATTCTTAGATGTAGCGTATAAAATAATTCAGCATCTATTGATGTCGATAGCCGCATAAATCTGAAATTACGGATCCGTTAATTTGTGAGGGCCTAAGAGGATCACATTTGAGCTGTCTATGGACTAATTCAGGATAATTTCACTCGAAGACTATATTAGTTATTTTCTTCTGTGGATTTGTTTGATTCTCTTCCTTCAATGATTCCTTCAAAACTTCATCAATATTCTAAAGGAATCGTTGAAATTCGCGCAGTTTCCTTTACTTGCAGCATAACGAATGAAAAATTTGCAAAATCTTATCGCTAAAATTCATCTAATTGTTTCGACATTCTCAACATTTCTCTCGAAATTTCCTTAAATGGCATTAAGATTTCCTCGCGGATTGCTATATGTGAAAGGAGAACATGAACCTCTCGCAAATTGTCACTATCGAAATATCTTCTATATTCTCACGAACGTTTGAGAAGTATATCAAGTTCCCATGCATTAATTCATGATATTTACTAAAGCTATTCATTGTACTACAAGTTGCTTGTGCAGCATAGAATTTTCTTGTAGAATTTTGCAAATGGCATAATGCCACATATCGACGTTACCTAGTGCCACATCATAGAACGCTTCATCACCTCAAAGTGCGGTAATTTTTTAACTAGCTTTCCACCTTTGTACCAGAAAAAAAGTATTTCGTACAGGTTAGCATATTTCAGAGTAATGATATGAGGGCAATTTTGCAGAAACCATAACCACAACAGATCGTTCATTTCTTGGTATAGTGCAGAATATGACAGAAGAGAGTGTTGCTTCAAAATGTAGCATATATGAAACAGTGAGATGAGCAAAGCAAAATTAGTCGAATAAATAGCGTGAAGCTTATATAAACACTTCAAAATGGTGATAATTTTTAGTTGCACAGAAAATTTCTACGTTTTCATATACGACGATGAGCACCTACAATGGCTCATAAGTTCTCATTTTCTCATGTTCTCTTCAACAAACTGCGTACTATTTTTGATTATTGTTGATTCTTTCGTGTATAGCTTGAATACTTTCTCTGAGATGTTTGATTCTCTGCGAATTTTTCTATGAACCGATCGAATGTTTCTGTATTTGTTCATTGTGTTAGCAGCCGAAGGTGTATGTGAGATGTATGCGGTGCCATTAAGAGCTAAGCAACATAAGCAGAGGAATGCGGGAATTGCTTTAGAACGATCACACGGCGTTGGATTAAGTAAAGGAAGTAGGGGAATCGAAGATTGTAAGCATAAGAAGTTACTAATAAAGTGATTTTTTGCATTTTAGATCATGCTTGTAATGAACGTTCTAAAATTCCTCGCTTTACATCATAGCAGAGGAGGTCACATGGCATAAATATGCTTTATTTGCTCCTTTTCGTTATTTCTTTCCTATAATTTTTGCTAAAGGCCAAAAGTTAAAAGTTGAAGGTTACGCTGCTGGACCAACACTGAGAAACAATATGCAGCACAGTGATAGAATAATGAGTTATTTTGTGGCATGAATGCTATGACATCGTGAATGTCTGTGGAAAAAACCTCGCTAATTTTAGTGTCGTCAACCATTGCTCGTTGACCGAGTGACGGATCGGAGAAAACAAGCAAGTTTTTCACGAAATATGTGACCTAAAATGGAAATATTATTTCCTCCTCCGCTCATCCCTCCCACCATTCGGCTCATTTTCGCTTTCCATTCCTTCCTCCTCTTTCCAAAGTGATATTGCGTATATTCCCCTTGAGGTAGCAATGAAGGCAGAACTTAATTTACGTCAACCAAGCCTCAGTGAACTCGTGATTGTAATACGTGAAACTATTTTAAAGAGTTATCGTAGGAACATGTTGACGCTGCATTTGCCCTTTTAGATTTCATCGGAGATGAGATTCTCTGCGTTTTTTTTTTTTTGTGAAAAGGCGTGAGGAAAAAAATTGCTTATTAGCCATAAGCGGAAAAAAACTTAATGACAGCAAGAAAAAACGCATTCAGCACTAGACGATTCTCGAAGCAAACAACTGACAGTGAAAAAGACTTTTTTCCCGCATCCGCTTAACATAGCTCAACAGCTATATATATATATATATATATATATATAGCTGTTTCTCAGGCGCATAATACTAATAATATGTATTACGTTGTTTGTTGTTATAAACCTTGTGATGCGTCTCAGATATAGGTGTTTTTACTATCTATATATCTATATATATATATATATATATATATATATATATATATATATATA